>PVIJ01002693.1:0-153398 GCA_004024925.1 Scalopus aquaticus
TCTCCCACCCCGCCTCCCTGTAGTCCTGTTATAAGTGAAACCATTAATCAGTGATCCATCTAAGTAGTGAGGGATTAACCAGGTGAAGAAGAAAAGACGGCGTGAGTAAGCACAGCCATGGCAAGGTTTTATCCGTGAATCGGGGCTGCTGGAAGTAGAAATGTGTTAAAATCACTGTTATGGGGGGAACAAGAGGCAGAATGAGTTTCTCAAGAACCAAAATGGCGCCCGGCCTGCCCTGGCTCCCGCGCGTTTTCCTCAGGTCACATGACCGGCCTGCCCTGACTCCCGCGCCCTTTTCCTCAGGTCACGTGAACTGGCCTGCCCTGGCTCCCGGCCGGTTTCCTCAGGTCACGTGACCGGCCTGCCCGCCTCCCCCGCTGGTCTCTTCAAGGCGGCCATGTTGGCCTGTGAGCGGGCAGAGCCCATGACCCCGAGACTCTGCAGTGCCAGAGCGTCAGTACCGGTGTCAGTTGAACGACTGGGTTTGTGTCCGACCAGATGTTCGGAAGAAATGGAGTGTTTGGTTTTCCCCCTCTTGGAGCCCATGTTTCACTCCTAGAACACGTCTGTCTTCAGGGGAAATAGGAAAGCTGGAAACGTCAGGGACGACTTGGTCAACTCCTTTAGCGACACTCCTGGTCACTTCTCTCCAAAGAGGCCGTGCGGAAAGCCTTGGTGGAACACATAGTCACTTGCGAGTAACACAGACTGGGATTATTTAAATGCATCTTGAGGTGAGCGGGGAAAGAGGGTTCAGTTTGTTTTTCTCATGTTGGTTGGTGGAGGACTCGCAGTTTGATACAATTAAAAAGGCACGTGTGTGGTGCTCAGTAGTTAAATTAAGTGAATTCAGGGGGATAAAATGTGGTGCTGTGGAAAAGAAAAGTGAAATTGTCTGGAAGTGAAGTCCCTGCATCTTGGGGATTTGCATTATATTGGGGTTTTGAATGTCAATGATAGAAAGAAAGACAATGTACAGATGATTTAGTGCGCAGATAAAACAGAAGGGAGCAACAGCAGATAACCGCCAAACAGGAAGTTGGAGTCAGCTAGACTTATCTCTTGGTATTCCTCCATCTATAAGACACAATTTACTGTTTTAGTCCCTGGATTTTGTGCCTGGATTTTAAAGGGTTTGCAGTCATAAGTAGCCCCAGTCATGATGTTGCATTCCATTACAAAGCTTACATAATTATTATTCTGATTGTCTTCATTCCCTCAGTTAACTGAAATAGTTCTGACCAAGAGTACATCACATTTGGAATAAGCATCCCTGGACTGCTTCAAGCATTATCTTTGTAACAGAGTCATTCCTTCTAGAAGGATTATGCCACAGCGTAACTATCCTCACCTGTCAGTAACCTCCTGCCCTTACCTATCAATTCATTTATACAACAGACATCAGCCACAACCTGGTCTTCTCTAAGTTTACAGAAGGCAGACAGAGCAGAATCTCAAAGACCTTCATGTCAATCTGTTATAATCACCAAACAGACATTTGACAACTACATGTTTGTTCAAATGCCCTCTTAGCCTGATGTCTTTGCTAATATCTTGCAGATCAAAAGGAGCTTTGATTCATCAGAGGTTTGTGACTGATTCACCATGTATGGAAGGACAAGAAAACACCAACTTCACTTTAATACAGCGCTTCTTCAGGTAAGTGGGCCCTGAGTTCATTCTCATCACTCATCCTTGAAAAGATCAATTGGTAAAATGTGATTATTTGGATCATATTTTAAAAATATTTCCATAATCCGGGCCTCCTGGTGGCGCAGTGGTTAGGCGCTGGGCTGTGGAGCTGTCGGCGGCAGCGATGTGAGTTCGAAGCCCAGCCGGGGAGAGTCCCACATGGTGGGGCGGACCTCTCCTGCCTCGCCCGCTGCTCCCCTCAGCAGTGTATTTCTGATCTGCCTGTTCTGCTCCCCACTCTGTCTCTGGTGAGGCCTCTCACCGCTCCACGCCTCTGGCCTGTACCCCAGCTGTGTATGTATAAATAAATAAATATTAAAAAAAAATATTTCCATAATCCCCAAACTTCAAACATTATGATACCATGTATGTTGCGAAGAAAACAAATAGAAGTGACTAGACAGACAGTAGAAAGAAAAATAAAACTAGAATTATTTCAGAGTCTTTTCTCAGGCTGCTATGTAAAAATTTGATTTTAGAACATAACGTTTTTAGGAGATAAGCAAATTGAAGAGTGACACCTCTGCTCATTAATTAAATGTGTAACTATAACAGCGAATGTAATTTTGCAATGAGTACGTGATGGAGAGAGTCTTGTAGCTGTTCCCAAGTTCCCATGAAGAAAATAAAAAGAAGAAAACTTGCTATGATATGAAAGCTATTCATAATACTAATCCATCTGCAATAATAACCATGGAACCTATTTTCAAATAAATAACAATAGTGATAAAAACCCTTGACCATCTCAAACTAAAAAAAATCCTGAACTTACTGTTGAATAGGTCATTCTTTTTGAACTAAGCTACCATTGCCAGCCTCTTCTCCCACCCAGGAAAGAAAACCAGACTGTGGAAACATCCCGCTGACCCGTGCATTTATAATAAAGATTCATTTTTTTTTTATTTATGCATACAAGCTGGGGTACAGGCCAGAGGCGTGGGGCGGCGAGAGGGTTCACCAGAGACAGAGTGGGGAGCAGAACAGGCAGATCAGAAATACACTGCTGAGGGGAGCAGCGGGCGAGGCAGGAGAGGTCTGCGGCGCCATGTGGGATTCTCCCCAGCCGGGCGTCGAACTCACATCACGAGCTGTTGACAGCTCCACAGCGCAGCGCTCAACCGCTGCGCCACCGGGGAGGCCCCGTGCATTTAAAATAAAAGCCCATGAAATTCTTCAAGATCCTCTAGATTCCGTATCCATCTGGGGAAATGTTTCAGTGTCTGTTAGGATAAGTAAGTTTCAAGTTCATCTTGAATTAAGAATAGGAAACAAGCAGAGAAGTTAGGAATATAACCAAATCTCTAAATACAACAAAGCGCAACTGAATACTTACTGGAAGCTCAGAAATTGACTGCTAGCTGAAATTAAGAAGAAAGACTTAGTGACTTGAGTGATTCTTTTGATAACTGGAGAGCTGCAGAGACAGGAGCTCCTTCTCCATGGGCAGGGAGGGGTGCCCCCAGCCTCCTCACCCCCTAGAGCTGACCATAATTGAGAACAGTCACAGTGTAAGGGGAACAGTAGGCCCCTAACTCACAGACACGATCAGCAAGGAAATCTGCTCTCGTAATTTATGGTTAATGACACACAGACACACAGGCACACACACTGCTGAATATTAACAAGCACAGTTCAGCCATCATGTGACATTAAATGGCGTAGTCGCTCTACCTGTGTTTAGTAGCTGTTTTCAAGCGTAGTGATCTGAGCTAAGCCCTCGGCTGGGATTGGAAGAAGCAACTGCAAATCTGTCAGAGAAGCACAGTTTCTATGCAGACCTTAAAGAGTTCCAAAGATAAATACCAAAACCATGGGTTCGTGGACAAAAATCTGAGCATAAGAAATCATGAAAAAGACACTAGAAGTAATCAGAATCAGATCAATGTTGATTTTTGATCAGGAACAGAATATAAAATATCTATTAAATATACAATGTATTAAAGTGTGAAAGAAAATACAACTAGAAACAAAAAATTATGCAAGATGGCACCACACTTGAAAACACAAGCATACTATGGAGACAGGAATGAGTGGGCTGAATCATTGGACTGTTGGCACAGAATTAGTAGACTCTGGTCGAATTCACTTTAGTGGACAAACTCAAAGGGGCTTCTAACAACAGCAAGAGAGGGTGAGGGGTTTGCAGGACCTCTCACCTCATGTGTTTGCAAGCACTGCCTCTTCTTGTCATGCACGATAAAAAGAATAAAGGAGATGAGGCATCCATATGATTTCCAAGGAATTGATTATAAGAGAAAATAAATAATTATAGGAACATAGCTTAAAATAGATCCCAAAAAAGTGTTTAAAATATTACACTCATAAAAAAGAGGAAAAACAAAATGGGATATGTGATTCAAGAAATATGGAAGATAAAGAGAAACTGTCAGATGTGGGATAAATCACTTAGAACTAGAGGAACAAGACATAGTGTAAGACATGGTTGATCTCTGAATCCAGCAAGTGGGGCAGAGGACACTGAAATAATGTTTCTAAATTGTGATAGAAATCACCTTGTATCTTACATTATAAATCCAAGGAAGTTATCTTCCAAAGTAAGGATAAAATATTAACAGATGCAAATGAAAGAAAACGTAAAGTATTTAAACTCACTGCTGAAGGAATGTCATTTGTCTTAAGGAGCATTTGCTCCAGCCTCACAAAGGGAGAGAAGTAGGTTTGCCTCCTTGTGGCTGGGAATGTACCCAGGCACATACACACAGCAGTGCACATTTTGGACGACAAAAATATTACACTATTAGGATGAGAGTGAACCGAAATGAGCTGAGCTGTTAGTAAAGCAACATCCAGGGTATGGCAGGAAAAATTATCTGGTACCAGGAAAAAGCAGACAAACCACAGAGGTTATGTGAAGTGGTCACAAAATAGCTTTGTTTCCCTAGCAGAACCTTGTCAAATTAGATCTGTGGAGAAGAGTCCCTTCATGCTAGGGTTCATGTAGGAACTTCTACAAGAATATTTTCAAAGACTTGAACTTGAGGGAATCAAGTATCAGTGTGAAAAAGGGTGAATTCCGCAGAGGCAAACACGAGCGACATCAGCATTCTCAGTTATGAATCATCCCCACTTATCTACAGCCGCGAAGGCTGTGATTGATTACGCACATTTAAATTCTAAATATTCTTAGACTGATCGCTGTTTGTAGAAATTAATGTCTAGATAAAAATACCTACAGTAGGCACAAACGCAATAAAGTTCCTTAATGAAATTTAAAAAGCCAAGATATATAAGAACAGAATAGGAGGAATGTAACAAAATCCTCATGAATGATTTAGCGTCAGATTAAACACAGGTGGAGGAAGGATTAGTTATGTGAATACAACCGAAGAAAACTTTAGTGGAAAAAGATGGAAAATAGGGGGAGAGAGATAGATGTGAGGAACAGATTAAGAAGTTCTAAAATCGTATTTCACCTAAATGGCAGCAGAAAAGAAGAACAAAACTTGATTCGAATATTTGAAAAATGATAACCAGGGACAGAATTTTGCATGTCTGCCCCAATTTTAAATATAAAAAATAGAGGGTATTCATATAAAAATAAAGATGTTTATATAAAGTCAAGAAAAGTGGTGAAAAAGCCAGTCACCTCCAAAGGAGAGGAATTTCCTGGACAATGGCAGCAACGGGAAGTAACCGGAATGGTTTACGCAGCGGGTTGACAGAGCCACGTAAAATGGTAGACCTAGAAAAACCCTCCTCTGTGACTTAGAGGGAAAAAAGCACAATTCTAATAACATTTCTCTTGTGCCTTCTAGTACTAATTAGCTATATTTAGATATGTTTAAAATGTAGACTTCCCAAAATCACATCATTTATATTGAGGTGCTATTGATTGGCAACATTTTGTATGCTACAGGGGGCAGGCTCACCCCTCTTCAAATGTGTCTCACCCTGACATCAGAGCCCCAGTCATCCCCCACCCCACTCCATCAGATCCCCCTTCGGTCTGCCCCCCAACCACCCTCCCGCTCTGCTGTCCTCAATTCTAGAGTCAGCAAGATCGAAATATGTTGAAATTGTTAGAGATAAATGTGTCACTTGCTATGGTTCCATTTGATTATAAACTTAGTGTTTTATGATCCAACTTAGTATTGAGCTATTTTTAAAAAAGTGGTTCCAATGACCATTTAAAATGAGGGCGCCCCTACATGTCTCCATTTCCAAACAACAACTGACGAAATCTTCCTCCACCAAACTTGACGCAGCGGCTGCAGAGACAGCCCATCCCTTCGCAGGAAGACACAGAGCCCGCTCTTGGCCCTGAAGGTCCTTGAGAATGAGTGTTTGCTGGAAGTTTAAGCAATGCCCATGTTCTTGTTTCACACATTAAAAAATTGTTTTCCTTTCCTGCATCTTATAATTCAGAATATTTTTTTTCTAAACAATCCTGCAATCTTGGAAACAGAGCAGGATGCCTACAAGACGGCACTTTAGGAACCAGCAACAGCAAATTGACCAGAATCGTGTTACTTTTATATGATTCGTCTGTCTACCTTCAGCTCCTGGAAGTCGGGAGCTGAACTTCTCCTTGGCCTGAAGGTTTTGTTCACTTTAGTTGAAACTGACGGTCACCACTTCTATGAAGCTGCAAGTGCACGCACTTGCTGGCTTTGCTTACACAGCAATTTCTCAACAGACGGGCTGAGTTGCTAGGTTGAGGGAGTATAGACGATTCACACCCCGTGATCTTAAAGGGTGTCACTTATAACATCTCTTCTGTTCTTAAACTTTTTCAAAATTTTTGTCACTCTGCTTTTGTGAGTTGAGGTGATAGAAGTTTTCAAATAGAAATTATCCTCAAGTAGATCAGTGTCTAAAATTTTCTGGAAGTCACTATTTCTACTGAGTATACTGGAGTGCGTGTTTTATGAAAATATCGTGTAGGGGAGAATGAATGACCCAACAGAACCGGAGTCGTAGTGTATCAACAGCAGTGGACACTCTTTCCTTTATTCTGTTCTTCCGAAAATCAGTCTATTTTTGCAACAAATAAGAGCTAATTAAAATCTTTGAAACACGAATAATTAATCCTAATTATTCTGGCCTTTTTTTAATCACAATTTTTCTCCTGCCAACATAGTTTACCCTGCTTGATTCTTTGATAAAACTCTTTGGATATTAAGCAAAATTAATTTGTAAGCTTTTTACAGTTCTTTTGAATATCTCCAAGCTTTTGAAACCTTCAGTTATTCTTAGTGTGCTTGGATTATATCTTCTTGATCTTAATGTATGTAACCCATGTTTGTATTCAAAGAAGACTTGAGCAAATTCAATGTAAATAGCATTGCCATTCAGCAGCATGAAGAGAACTGCTTCCTCAGCTTCCAATGACTGTTTTTCTTCTTTCCACAA
This sequence comes from Scalopus aquaticus, assembly GCA_004024925.1. Lineage (NCBI taxonomy): Eukaryota > Metazoa > Chordata > Mammalia > Eulipotyphla > Talpidae > Scalopus > Scalopus aquaticus. The sequence continues at coordinate 7,069 of PVIJ01002693.1, forward strand.
GAAGTTGTTGCTAATCCAGAGGTCTGGATATCATAGAGCAGAGACTGCACTGAAACAATCTGTCTGTTCTGCCGAAGTTAGTCCTTGAATTTTGATTCAGTCATTACTGATAAATACAGAGTTACATGAGCATTTCGCCCAGCTTTTTGATTGGCTTTTAAATTGGACCTACTCAGAGTTCAGCCCCCCTTCAACAAAGAGCTGAATTCCAGTATCTAACCGATGAAATCTATTCAGCAAGCTCCTAAGTCTTTTAAGGAAGGTGTCTAGATGGACATCACCTCATTAGCATTTGCTTTTACAGAAAATTAAAGTAAGAAAACTTCTATTCTTCCAAGTATTTATCACAATATTCTGTTCAGCTCTGTTAGTAAACATTTAGACCATATTTTAAGACAGCATCCTCTCTCTCTCTCTCTCTCTCTCTCTCTCTCTCTCTCTCTCTCTCTCTCTCTCCCCCCCTCCCTCTCTCCCTCTCTCCCTCCTTCCCTCCCTCTTTCCCTCCCTCTTTCCCTCCCCTTCTGTTTCCCTCCTTCCCCCTCTGTCACTGTCCATTCAACCTGTCCCCTCAACCCTTGGCAACCTCCAATCTGCCATATTAATAGTAAGTAAATGCCAGACTTAATAATTATGATTGATTCCTAAAATAGTCGATTTAATTAATTTGATGTCGATAAAGCAGAGCTCTCTTAAATATATATATAGAAATGCTCTCAATGAAGAGACACAGCAGTTACTCTCTGAAACGTGGGCCCTCTTATCCCTCCTCAATTTCTCCATTCTGGTTATGTGTGTAAAATAACCGGGGGTTAGTCCAGTTGCAAACATTGGCCTTGCTCTGCCGGCTTTGTTCCGTCTCCTTCAAATTTCTCACTCCCACGTCTGGCCTGGTCTGCTGGTTCTTTAGATCTGAGATGGCGTTCACTTACTCGGAAACGTCTTCCCACATCTCCCCCAGGTACACAGATGGCTCAAGTGTCTCCATGTAGCCAAGTCACAGGTACCCCAGCTGTGTGTATTGTCCTCTGTATTATAATGGCAGCGCTGTGAAAACAAAAGCCCTCACCTAAGATAAGGTCTGCTCTGGGACATTGCTTTGCTCTTCATAATTGAACAATCCTATGTTGAATGAAGAGGACTCTGAATGGGTTTCAAAAATGTTTTCCTACCTTTGAGTACCTTAAAATATTACCTGGAAATTGCTGAAATCTAAAATGCACAGAATGACTCATTCCTCAAAAGCTAATTGGCCCCTTAGCATTCTTCTCTGCTTGCTGCTTAGTGATTTTATGATCGAAGTGAAATTCACAGAGCATGAGCTTCAGCGCTGGCGGCGTGGGTGGCGCGGCGGCGCAGACCCGAGGAGGCGGCCGTCTGTGTTTCTCGGCCACGTACCTGCCATGCACCGATGCTGCCTTAGTTTAAAAACAATGGAAAAATAAATACCTGTGTAAAATTCAGTACTGTTTAGTCCATTAACGGTGCCATGCAGCCCCCCATCGGGCAAGCTCCAAACACGTTCTCCTCCCAAGGGAGACCCTGTCCCACGAGGCAGTCTCTCTGGCACCCCTCCTGCCCCCCGAGGCCTGGCGACCGCAATGTACATTGCCCAGTTTTGAACATTTCGTAGATGGAGAGTCATGTCTATGTGACTTTGTGTCTGGCTTTTTCACTTAGCAAAATGCTTTCCCGTTTCATCCACATTATAGTCTGTGTCAGCACATTCCATGCTAATGGCGGAATGAGAAGCCCGTTCCTTGGATATGCACATTTCTTTATCCATTCATCCGCCGCTGAGTGTTTGGGTTGTGTCCACTTTTGGCTATTCTGGAAAGTACCACTGTGGATATTTGTCTGTGCACCCCCTTTTTTTTGAATATGTACAGATTCTCCTTTTATTAGGATTCTCTGTGAAGCTTCTCCCCAAATCTGACTGTCCAGATAGCCATTCCACTGCCAGTCTTCTCTGCAAGGCAAAATGCAAATGCTCTTCTGTTCCTTCAGTAAGAGCTGTCTGTAAAGGAAAAGGTGAAACTAGGTGTTGGTTGAATGACTGTCAGTCTCCTTACCCTGGGCTCGCACTTGGCATCCAGTGTGTCTGTCCTCCCTCTGCTTCCCAGCTTGGGAGACTGCTTTCTGCACTTAGGACTTGTCATCTGGAAAACATCGCCTAGGAGACGGTTGAGGAAAATATGCTCCTAAATAACACCAGAAACACACATTCTTGCTTCCACCAATTCACTAATTAACACACTTTATATTTAGCGTTGGTTCAATTAGTGATTACACAATTTACACAGTATCCTGCTAATACTCCCTGTCTTCTCTGGGCTAGGACGGGATGGGGTAGTGCTGGAGCTCCAGGTGGGGATGAGGGGACGTCAGAAAAAGACTTGGATTATAATCGTCTGTGAAATGGACACAAAAAGTAGCATCCATGGACAGCGACGAGATCCTGTGTGACAGATGCTTCAGAAATGTCCCTTTGTGTGTTCCCAAATACATGTTCTCCAAAGCCATTCTTGCCTGAACCCAGCTTTTGCCAGCCAACTATTGCCCAGACATGTTTTGTCCTTGGGCGTGTGCAAAATGCAGGTGTATCATATGGTGCATTAAAGAACATCATGAGTTAATCTGCTATTTTGAAGGCCCTGCCTACTTCGACTTGATCTTCCATAGGGTTATTTCCCTATAATTCTTTTAATGTGGGATTGAGTCCCCAGATCCTATATACCTGCTGCGTTTACCTAGTCCACTGATTTATGCCACTATAAGTGAAGTCACTTTTGTTTAGACATCCTCCGTCTCTGGCTTTGCAGACTTTGATAAATGAGCGCATTAGGTAGACATACCCCCAGCTAATGAAATTCCACTCCTCAGTCTGGATGAGATCAAAAGTGCCAAAAATTGTTTATTTTCCTGAGCGTAATTACTTAGAGAAATTATGATTATCGTGCTCAACAATGCATGTCTTCAACGATATTTTTAATATATGTATATGTGTATATTTTACATCATTGTTCATTTTTGTACAGGGCGCGCTTGCATGCTTTCTCCCTTCAGGTGCAGTCCCTGTAAAATCCCCGCCACCAACTCACCCGTGCGCCGTCACCATAGTCCCTAGAGCTCTTCTCTCTCCTGTTTTGAGCCCTCTCCCTCCCTCTCCCTCACAGAATGTCTCTGATATTTAATAGATAACTTCCAACAGCTCCATGGGAGCCAGCTTTTTGATGCAACAGATGTTAAGTTTACACAAAACAGAAAGAAGACCAGGAGTCTATAGTTGGAATACACATCTAATTTTAAGGATAAAGACCGTCAGGAGCAGATGGCACCCACACAGTCTTATGAAATAATAAAAGAGAAATGTTTGTGTGACACTGTAAATTAACAGATTGGTTACAACTAGGCACATATGGATTAATACATTGAAAATCTGCTTTTCATAAAGGTAGAGAATTCCCACAAGACGCCATAAGAAAGTTGCCCTTAAATTGGAAAGTAAACATAATTTTACATGTTTGGCTAGACAGGAATTTATCTCTTTGGATTTATTGAATTATTTTAATTAGCACTAGTTCTGACTTTTCCTTGGGAGAAATGTGTCCTTCGACAATACGCCCGTTCGGCAGCTGATCCTGATTCGAGCATGTCTGGTGTCAAACCGCGTGTTTCATGTGACAGAAGAACTGTAGAAAAAAGGTCATTTGACTGCAGAATTACAATCAGTTTATAAAACACTACTCTAATGCTCTCCCAGCAGCTTTGGGCAAGAGCTGTGCAGAGGCCCAGCGCCACTTCCCTTCTCCCTCCCTGCACAGCTCACTCTCCCACTGAAAAGCATCTAGTAATGATCTGAGCAAGAATGGCCTGGGGCTTCCGTTGGTCTGCCATCACTGAGGGGGTTTAGCCGTCATCTGTCATCTGTCAACAGGCCGCAGTGCTTCCTTGAGTCACCAAGTTTATATACATGTTAATGAATATTTATTGAACATTTTTCAATATCATGGGTGTTTTAAATACTCTTTTGCATTTAATCTCTACAGCCTTACGTAGTAGACATATTATATTCAATTAGATAACTTTTATCTAGTCTATTTAATCTAATAATTCTAATATTCAGGTTCTAGGATGTTGAGCTAAGATTGGAGGGCCCTCACCGCAGTTAGAGAGCCTCAACCCTTCTACACATAAAAGCGCCTCAACAAGGGACCCTGTGTTAAGAAGCCGGAGGCCTCACTGGTTCTCTCTGCACACAGCGAAGAGATAGTCATCCGGGACCAGGAAGGAGCTCTCGCCGAGGACCCAGTCTTACTTGCTGTGGTCTTGTCCTTCAGCCTCTTCTGGAAAATCAAAAGTTTGATTTTTAAGTCACCCAGTCCAAAGGAATTTGTGATCGCAAGTCAAGCTAATACGTTTGCAAATAGCTTGATCTTTATTATACACTTAAATAGTAGGACACAAGAGACCATAGAGATGGATCACGGGTGAATTGGTGGTGGGTTACCCCAGGGGAATACAAAATGTAAAAGACATAAATAACAATAAAAATATATATATTTAAAAAAGTTAAAAATGCAGAACAATCCTATGAACCAGAAAATCTACTTTTTAGAAATTTATTCCATAATTTTCATACATTTCCAAGGATATGTGAACCAATTATTCATTAAAGTACTCTATGTAATAAAAAAAAAGAAATTGAAGGTAAATGGAAACTTAAGTGGTGTCTATTATATACACACACACGTGTGTGTGTGTGTATATAATAGACACCACTTAAGTGTGTGTATATAATAGACACCACTTAATATAATATAATATGAAACACACGTGTGTGTGTGTGTGTGTGTATCGTCTGTGTGTCTGTTTGTGATGTTTATTCATTAATTCCTAGTAACTTGCTAAGATTATATCTTCCCCTCTGTTTCTCACCTAACTTATTCCTACAGCAGTGACTCAGTGGAGCTTTAACTTTACATTAGCCAAGCAATTATTGGATAGTCTGCCCCCCAAGATTATCAGTCTCATAAAGGGAATAGAGGTGTGTTTGGATTTGTGAATGTAGCCCGGCAACTTACCCAGAGTCAATAAATATTTGGATGGATAAGTCATTGAATGAATTCATGAATGAAAGCTATCTTACACTAATTAAAGAGTAGACACTTGTTAAATGACTGGCAGTAAATGATCTCTACATTTAGAGTTTAGAGAAGACTTATTATCATGCACTCATTATCTATATGATCTAATCAATTGCCCTATCTTGTAAAATGCCATTCTTTCTGCTATTAAATGTATAAGTCATCTCAACTTCTAATTAATTGAATAACAGACAATTAGCTTGATTTTTAGGTCCAACTTTCTCTTTTTAGAAACTTCCTATACATTGATAACAGAAAAGCTATACTTTGTCAGTATTCAAACATTATCATGCAAGCAAGAGAATATTCTCAAGAATACTCTTATTAAAATGAATTTATTTAAAGATCTGATAAAATTTAAATGCAAAGGGCTGCCTAAAATTCTGATAAAATTAACTTTATTTTCTGCTTGTAATGCTATTTGCAACACCTGAGTCTAAAGTGATCATTTATTTGTATAATTAATCATTGGAATCTTCCCAAAGGATTTATTTTTCTTTGGAGAGAGAAACCTTTTGTGGTTTGCAAGGAATGAGCCCGTTCCATGAAGCCCCCCAGCAGTGGCTCGTCCTCCTCTTGCTGACTTTCCTGCCCATTGTCCCAACAGTCATTGATTTCTCCATTCACCTTTGAAACAGCTCAAGTGTAGCTTTCATTATTACCTCAGAACAAGGTCCTCTGTAGTATGCTATTTTCATATTATTAAAAATATATTTCTATGCACCTATGGATAAAATATTAGCCTTCCACATTTTATTTTTATATGCTTGGGAGTAACCATACAAAGCAGTTTACACCCATTTGCTGAATAGTCCTTTTATGAAGATTTCAGAATTTTTAAGATTTATTTTTTATTTATACATACAAGCTGGGGTACAGGCCAGAGGTGTGGGGCGGCGAGAGGGTCCACCAGAGACAGAGCGGGGAGCAGAACAGGCAGATCAGAAATACACTGCTGAGGGGAGCAGCGGGCGAGGCAGGAGAGGTCTGCCGCGCCATGTGGGATTCTCCCTGGCCGGGTGTCGAACTCGCGTCGCTGCTGCCAACAGCTCCACAGCGCAGTGCTTAACCGCTGCGCCACCGGGGAGGCCCGATTTCAGAATTTTTAAATGTTTTTATTTTTAAAGCAGAATATATAAGAAGTGTATGTTTACTAGATTCAATAAATATTTTGCATTATGGACAGAAGCTGTTGTTTTCATTACATACTAATGGTATTCAGAGGATAGTCCGGCATATTTTATTGACAAGAATATCCAGCCAGTATACATATCCATGTGTTTTTAGGAAAAAGAAATGAAATCCAGATTTTTTTTTCTATGAAAAAGACATAATTGTAACATAGGACAGTGCTACAAGGAAGATGAGTCACCTAATACATGCTCACACACATAAGCATTGCAAACAATTAGCAGACAAATCATAGGTAGCTGGATACTTCTTAAATTCCAAATAGATACCAGTAAGTTAAGAAAATGAGTCCCACATCGTTGTAATAGTGTTACACATTTACTTAGGAAGCTCTTCATAATATTGCAGGAGGGGGAAAAAGTTTCATTGTATATCCTGCCTACATTATCCAAAACTTTAAATTAGCTCAGCAATATTAAACATTTAAACTATTCAAATATCAGTTAAATATTCAACTTATTTAAGTATGTTCAATTCAGTTAAAAGTATTCAAATTCGCTGAATATTAACTAAGAAAAAATGATAAGGTAATAATTGACATTTTCGCAGGTCGTTTATCGGCACCACTGGCCATCTGGCAGGTGCCGCTGAGGCTGAAGGAGCCTAAATGACTCTTTAAAGCCTAAAATGACGGGAGAGTGGAGTACGCATGAGGGGGCCCAGCGTTCGTCCGCCGCTTTGCTGATCGTTCATAGTCCTCCTGATTACTGCAGAAAAAATAGATTATTTGCGGAGATATTTAATTCAGGGGGTGTTCTCAAATAGTCATGGTTGAGACTAAAATTAATTTTTTTAAAGAATTTCCGGAGCGCTCCTGATCGCCGAACGGGCTGGCCCGCGGGCCCCGATGTGCCGCCGCCTCAACGCAAATTCAGAACATTTGCACCCGAAGACGTGAGGCCAGAAGACAGGGAGCAGGAGCCCCCTGGTGCTTCGGCAGAAGAGAGAGAGAAACAGTGGAATCGAGAGAGAAAACAGGAAGAACTGTCTCCCAGCCCGGTCAGCCTCGAGCCCCTTCTCTGAGAGCCAGCAGTGGCCGCGGCACCCTCGTCTGCGCACCGACTCCGCCTTCGGGGAGGGGAAGCCACAGACCCGGGTATCGCCTCTGAGGGTGGGCCCAGATGCAAGCTCGTCCTTTCTCTGGGGTGCTCGGGGGAGAATGACAAACGCCCCTTCAGTTCGGAGGGAGCCTCAAGGTCATCCAAGCCCCCTCTCTCCTCCCCTGCCCCCCAAGCCCCCCAGAGGTGCTTACCTAGCAGAGCTGCTGCCGGGACCTGCCCATGGGCCGGGGAGACGCCTGTAGCTGCAGCCACAGATTGTCCAGCCCGGTCCCCTCTGCCCGTTGTCCCCAAGGCCTCCCTCCGTAGGAGAACGCGTCCTTTACGATGTGTCACCACATCCGTTAGGGGATCTATTTTTGGGACGTGCATTTAAAAACAGCTTAAGATAAACAATTAAACTTATCAAACATAAAAAGAGGAAGAGTTATGAAAGAAAAATCGAACTAAAGGAAGAAACAAAAGTTATGATTGAGGCGAATCCATAAATAGAGCAGAGTGTATTTATACTGTCTACCTATTATTGCGGAAAATACGCTTGGCGGTGTCCTTCCATTCAAATGCACTTCCATTTGAAATTTCCAAGTTCTTTTGTGTCCCTATGCTGAATGCTAAATGCTTTGCAGGACAGAATTCTTTCATTCATAAAGTATGGTATTATTTGATATTTTAGAAATTTCCCGTATGCTTTTAGGTAGCGACCAGACATACTAAAACATTTGCCTTTTAAAATAACTGGTATTTCAAAGAATAGACACAAATAGAGTATCTAAAACGCTTCATCATTAGTTTTGCTCTGCACAGAATCAGCGTTATAAACCCAGAACTAGCTTCTTTTGGGCAATTATCATGAAAGCACAGGAATTGTGTTTATTTTCCATGAATGTTGCCAATAGCAGTATAAGAGATGTAGCAACAACTTCATTAACATACTCCAGGGCTCTGCATTCTCTTACGTCCAGATTTTCCTCGGCCGAAATGATTTACATGCCTTATATCAAAATTAAAGGTACAGTAATGGGAAACTCGTCGTGATATTTTTATTGTGAATACAAAGCCCATTATTGGAATCCTCTAGCTTACAAACAGGCTGTGTTCCAGAGGAGCGCTGTCAGTCAGGTGGGAGGAAAGAAGATGCAGTCTCTTTGCAGAAGCAGCACTTGGAGTCGCTGGCTTGAAGGGAATAAAGGGAGCGGAACCTCGAGGGACCCGCGTTTGGGAGCAGGCACCAGCAAGGCGCCTCCCTCCACCCCCCTCCTCCCTGTCTCCTGCAGGTGGTCCTGCCCCGCCCAGGTGCAGCGCTGACAGTCCAGGAGGACGTGGCAAGGATTTCCCTTTATTTGGCAGAATGGGACACCTATAAAACATTTAGCTTTGCCAAGTGCAAGACCACCCAGGCTGCCGTGTGAAAATAAACGCAAGGGAAGGGCAGAGGCAGAGCAAAAAGCACGTAGGAGACGCTCGCAGGCCCGGGGTGCGTGGCGGGGGCAGCGCGCAGCCGAGAGCGAGGCGTGGAGGCGCAGATGACGGATTCGGGGCGCTTTCTGTCCAGTCTGCAGCGAGCGTGGGGCTGGGGGCGACAGACCCCAGGGAACGGAGAGGTGGCTTTGATGAGGGAGCAGATGCCGCTCTTCTAACGGGTTTGCTTGCTCCTGGGCTTCCCTCCGTCCGTCCAGCGTGCGCCTCCATCAGCAGCCCCCGGCCCAGCTTCGCGCCGTCCCCAAGCCGCACTACAGACCAGGGCCTGCGGGCACCGGGGGAACAAAGCAAGGGAGGAAGGGGTTCCCGAGAGCTCCAGGGAACGCGCCCAACCAGACGACTATGTCGATCTCGTCTCGTGCCTGTAAGCTAATTCCACGTCACGTCCTCACGTCATCACATCATCACGTCATCAGTGACAGTGTCCTAAAACGAAAACGACCCATCGCTGGCTGGATGATACTGATATGTTGCTTCGCTTTTGTAAACCAAACACACTTTCTCGTGCAAGAAAATAAAACGGAAGAATGCGCGAGAAGCAGAAGTGTCTTTTTTTCCCAGACAAGGGTGGAGGCAAACTAAGAACTTCGGGAAGGGCTGCAGATGTCTCGGTGGAGACGCTGCGAGGCGTGAGGTGCACGACCGAGATATCTTTGACTCGATGCTATCTGAGGTCGTAATAGGAGGTGAGGTCAATAAAAAAGTAAATGTCGAGTAAAAAATGATTCAAGAATAGAGCCTCACCGCACTCTACAATTTCAAAATCTGGGAAATAAGCAGCAAGTTTTGCAAAGCAGGGAAAAAGATCACACCAAAAAGAGAATAATTTATTGCATAATAATGATTATATTAAGTATTTGTTACACTAATATAACTTAGTGTAGTAATTACATGGAAAGTACATAAGGATATGTCAAGTTTTTACTCCTTTACTGCATGTTGATTTTAGACCTGCAACTACCATATCACCTCCTTATTATCATCTCTAGTTTCAACTTCTTCAATTTAGCTGACACTAATTAACTAGTTTTATTTACTGCTAAATTGTGAACATAATCAAAAGTTACTTATCAAATATACTGAATGTTCTATAGTGCCCATGTCATTTTGCTATCATTTTCCAAAATAATCTCATTCAGCAATGCAACATAAAATATACATAAAATAATTAGAGAACGCTGGTGTTTATTCTATTTCTCTGCCCAACTTATTCTAGATCTTCCCTCCAGGTTCAAGTCAAGTGTTACCTTTTAAGGCACTGTCCTAAATAACAGGCAGTAAATAACCTTTTAAGATCAGAAAATAACTTGTAATATCTTTAAACACCTGATTCTGTGGTCTTTGAAGGAAGAAATCATATAGAGTTTATGTAATTCTCTCTACTTAAAACAATACCAGGAGTATTAGGCACAATAAACAAATATGAAATGAGTGAATTAATCAGTGAATTAATGGACAATGTAATCACCTTTGAATATTAAAATAACATGTACAGAAGCCTGAGAGGGAAAAAAGAAGTAACCCAAGCTCAGATTACACAAAGGTTAAAGAAATGTTAAAATCAAATGTATAAATGAGTTAACTATATGCATTTTTTGGAAAATGCTTGAATTTTATCAATTGGGAAAGTTTCTGCTTAAAAAGCAGAAACAATAGAGGAGCTCATTTTTATATAGACATGTTAATTAATATATTACAGGCAATTAGCACATTGAAAAAGTGGCTGACATGGCTAATGACATCAGCAGCATCTAATTCAACTTGTGATTAAGGTAAATAGTCCCCCAAGTACAAATGTGATGGATCACAAAGTAGTCTGACTGAGCCCAGCAAATCTTATAACCTCAACCTACCCCTGAACTTCTCGCTCTAGTCAACGATTCTTAATTATCAGTTTAAATACTTCTAAAATTATGCAGAGTTAATTGCTATTTTAATAGGCATTTTTAGACCAACTAGTCATTGCTCCCATTTTTTGTTTGTTTGTTTTTTACGATTTATTTACTTATGCATACAAGAACTGGGGTGTAGGCCAGAGGCGTGGGGTGAGAGGATTCCCCAGAGACAGAGTAGGGAGCAGAACAGGCAGATCCACTGAAGTACACTGCTGAGGGGAGCAGTGGGGAGACAGGAAAGGTCTGCTGTGCCCTGTGGGAAGCTCCCTGGCTGGGGATTGAACTCGTGCTGCAGTGGATGCAGACAGCTTCATAGTGCTGTGACTTAACCCCTGCACCAGCAGGGAGGCCCCATTGCTCCTATTTTGGATGTTTCATTGACGGAAATAATACCTTTGAGAACCACTCTTAGTGCTTTCTTTAGGTGTTGGATTGTAGTGAGCAGACTAACATATATTCATTTTTACTTGGCTATTTGTATTGAGTTATTTATAAATCTGATTTATTTAAAGTGTATTTTCTGAAATAATGTTCTAAATCATATTGAAAAAATGCTATTCATAATTTCTGTACTAGAGCACAGTGATATATTTTAAGGTGCAATTAATGACAATTAGAAGTCACATTTAATTAATCCAAATGTTATTAGTGTTGATATGGAATTGACAGTAGAGAAACGTTAGTCATATGATATTTCTCAAAAAATACAAATAGGCTAGGTGCATGTTACTGAAGCAAGAGTGTATTATAATTGATCATAAAGACAAGCTACGCAATTTGTCTAAGAGAGCAATGTACCTAAGCATTTAAAATGTTCCTTAAATGTTACGGTAATCACTCTTGCTATAAATATAATGGCATTCTCAGACGATAGATATTAGTTTATTTCAGCATTTTTTTAACAGCAATAAATTTTAATCAAGTTAAATGTCCATCAGTGGGGGATTCTGAGGCATGAATAGGATCAAAAATGCTGCAACAATAAAGTTTGTATTTTATCAGAATATTTAATGACATAGAAAGTTTGTCATTACAGGCATAAAAACAATTAAAATATATGATGTTCCCTAAATTTAAGATGTATAAATCTTAATAAATTTATGATGAAATTCTACTGCTTATCACGAATAATACAAAACAGATTTGTAACTAAGATGGGCATGCTCGGATTTTATTTTTTAATAGACTTAATATATTCAGGAATTTTATTTTTTAACTATACCCCCTTTCAAATGCAATATCCACTCCCTGGGAAATTTCAGCTAAATCAAACATAAGCGATAGCAATCACATGATGTATAACCAATAGGTTTTGAGATTCCAGAACCAAAATTGTTAAGAATGACTCCTACGATGAAAGTTGGGTTGAATGTGGTGAGGTATGAGAAGAGGGGGAGCAAGAAGTGATCATCAGATAGCCAGGATATAATAAAACCAGTTACTTAATGTCCTAGCCTATAGATAAACTTTAGCAAAACTGTCTAATTGCATGAGCTACACATCTGTCAATTTTATAGTGTCTACTACATAGTAAAGACAAAATAGTCAATCTTAGCTGCATTGTGGCTATTAAACTCGACACCAGTCATGGAATAAATCTACATATTGAAAAAGCCATTTTTCAAAGGTCACTATTTCTGTCCCCAGCAGAAATTTTGAATCTTGAATTATATATTTAAAAATCACCTAAGTAAAAGAAGTAGAGACAGATGTCATTGAATCACCTTTTAAAAAACTGAGACGTGAAAACACAAGAACCAAAACAGCTTCCTGTTTTCTCATCCCTTTAAAGTTTAGCCACTTCTGAAGATAATTGAATCCTCACTAGATAGAGTATTGCCACTTACTAAAAGACTGAATACACTTTTTTAAGACTGTAATTTTAAAACCAAGCAGTACTTAGAGACTGTAATTATCCTGTAGAGGAACATCTTCTTGCTGGGTCAGCAATAACCTTGTAGTTTTGAGGTTTGCACATATTCTCACACACACACACACACACGCGCGCGCGCACACACACACACACACGCTTCTCTAAAGAAAAACACATGAAACTCGGGTACAAAGAAAGCTTCCTGTCCTGGCAAAGAGAACTGGAAGACTCTTCTAGAAGTCGACGCCCCCAGCTTCCCTCTCAGGGGCAGAATTAGTTCCCTCTCTGTGCGCAAACACTGAGCCTCATTGAAAAGAACTCAAGTGACCAAAGCGCAACTCAGACTCCGGGAGACCTCACCTGCATCGTCTTTCTTGATGCAGCTTCTTGATTTTCTCAACTACCGGGGTAGACTGAGGGGCCCTTGGTTGACGACACTGTGTGTGATTCAGATGAACCGGAGACGCCTCTTCCCGGGGGAGCGGGCAGGGGCGTCTCTGGCTCTCGTGGTGTCTTTTTCCTTCCTCAGAGAAGTCTCTGGAGCCACCACCTGACGCTTTGTTCTCAACCTAGAAAAATCCTCAAAGGCTACTAGCCTATCCCTTCAAAGATAAAATTCTCCCAACATAAATTCACCCCATTTGGAAACTATTTTTTAGTTTTGATATTTGTTGTTGTTGCTTGGGTTTCCCCCCCTACTTTTAATTATGAACAAAAATATTGACTCCCGCAAACATTTTTTTAAAAAATTTTTATCATATTTATTTACTTACATTTTTTACATCACTGTGTAGTCCGTGAAATCCCCACCACCAGCTCACCCGTGCGCCGCCGCCGTAGTCCTCTGTGCTCTTCTCGCCCCCATTCCGGGCCCTCTCCCCCCCTCCCTCGCAGAATGTGCCTTATTTCTGGCTGCCGGTTGGTTTTGTCGTTTATTATTATTATTATTGCTGCTGATCCCTTATTTGGATCCCTTATATTCCTCCTGTAAGTGAAACCATTCGATATTTTTCTTTTTCCTTAATGCTTTGTTCAATGTGGTGGGTGTAAACCAGCCCGGCCGGAGCCGGTGAGCGCAAGAGTGTGCGCAGCGCCCTGCGGTCCCCAAAGGCCCAGAAGGCGCCCTCAGCCCTCGGAGGGGCGTCGCCCCCCTTAAGAGCACCCGAAACATCTTCTAGGACTCCTGGGTACTACTGGCAGGTGCCTCCTGCTTTTGAGCTGTGGTTTTCTTCAGCAGGAGGCCTCGTTTGTGAACAACCCTTTGTTTAAACATTAAAACCCCATTAAATTAGAAGACGCCCCAAACACTTTCTCACTTATGTAGTTCCGAGCCTGGCACGGGTGCTATGACATATTTTGAAATAGTTTTGGGGCTTATTCCATGTAACAAACATTCAAAATAAATAGGATTTTAGACTATGCAGGGTTGATTTTATTTGAAAATTAATAAACATTTGCACAGACCTATTTTTAGCATTTCTTCAATTAAGAAAAATCACTCCTTTTTGTTCATTTGGTATCACTCTGGCAGAGCTATTATTTAGGAATAAACATTGCATGAGAACTGAATTGCTAAACCCTGTGCTAAGGTTTTGCCGTCACGGTTGGGTGGCCAAGGCTGTGTTGATTTTGGGGTGCAGGCTCACACCCCCTCACAGTCAGCACCCAACACCAGTAACCCTCCACGTGGACTCCTGACACCCCCCCCACTCTGTAAAAGCCCAGTTCTTTTTTTCTTGAAGATTTATTTTATTTTATTATGCAAACAAGAATGGGGTGTAGACCAGAGTTGCAGGCGGGAGGTGAGAGTACTCCCCAGACAGAGTGGGGAGCAGAACAAGCGGATCCACAAAGTACATTGCTGAGGGGAGCAGTGGGCAAGGCAGGAGAGGTCTGCTGTGCCCAGTGGGTCAGCTGCTGGCTGGGGATTGAACTTGTGCTGCAGAGGCTTCGGACAGTTTGACAGTGCTGAGACTTGACCCCTGCGCCACCAGGGGGGCCCATCAAACCAATAGACTCAGTAGTGAGTAACAACATAGGATGCGTGAGAGCAGCAATCTCATTTAACTACCAGAATAATTTGAAGAAGGGCCTCCCTGGTGGGGCAATGGGTTAAGCACTGCGCTGTGGAGCTGTGGGCAGCTGTGGCGTGAGTTATGATGCCAGGCCGGGGAGATTCCCACACGGCGCGGCAGACCTCTCCTGCCTCACCCGCTGCTCCCCTCAGCAGTGGATTTCAGTGGATCCACCTGTTCTGCTCCCCGCTCTGTCTCTGGTGAACTCTCTCAACCTCCCTACACCTCTGACCTGCACCCCAGCTTGTATGCAAAAATATATAGATCCTTTTAAAAAAAAGAATAATTTGGAAAAGAGAAACACAACTTTCATATCGCCAAAAGATAGATTCAAAGGAAAAGGCCTTCCAGAACAAGCTCGGCAGATCCTGTGTCATAAACTCACGAAAACATCCACACGAGCTCTCAGATTTCTGAAGACAGAGAGAAAAGCAGAAGCACAGCATGTCAGGGAAGAAGCAGTTCAAACAGATGGAGACACGAAACACGAGTCGATAGTGTGAAAAGGCAAAGAAAGAACAAGCCATTGCTCAGGTGGAGACAGCACTGGTCGCGAGAGCAGGCAGCTCCACCAGGTGAGGAAGCGGTTACTTGGAGAACAGAAATGGGAAAGACTCGGACAGTCAAAATTAGCTTGGCCAACAGATTTTAATGGCTGTACATCTTTAGTATTGGGGAAGGCAGCCCTGTATCCTGCCAGCAGGAGGTCAGCTTGATGTAACCCAATGGAAAACAACGCTATTTTTCTACCTAACATTGATCTACAAATCTTTTTATCGGCGAATCTGTGTCTCTAGCTCTGTCTGATCCAGCTACACGATTGTATATGTAGATTAGTCAGACACTTAGAATCCCTGACACTTTATCTGATGCTTTCCCGATGAATGTACCATTTAACCAAAAATCATTTCTCTGTGTAGTTTGTCATCTGCCTGTGTTTGCATAGTCCTATTCATTACGAACTTGTTCTTGACAGAAAAGGAGTGAGAACTAAACAATTAAATAGATTAAACACATTTCTACACATCCAACAGTGGAAAATTTTATAGCTCTAAAAAGGGGTGATGAATGTCTCCATGCTCTGAAATAGAAACACTTTTACACAGGCATGTATTGTTAAGTTATATTCATTCAGGCCATGTTGATTTACCTGACAGTGTGTGCTAGGGGTGCAGACTCACACCTCTACGGATGTACCTAAGTCCCCAAACCCCCCCACCGAAGCCCCAGCAGCCCTCCCTGGAGCCCCCTTTGCCCCCACCCCACATCTGCTTTGGTGCCCTCAGTGGTTGTCCAGAGAGCTCCTCCCTGCTCTTCTCACCCCCCCCCAACACCTGAGATCCTCGCTCAGCTTTCAGGTTTGTTTGTTTGGTTTCTCCATATTCCACATATAAGTGAAACCATCCATTAGCTGTCTTTTTTTTTTTAAAGATTTATTTTTTATTTATACATACAAACTGGGGTGCAGGCCAGAGGCGTGGGGCGGCGAGAGGGTCCACCAGAGACAGAGCGGGTAGCAGAACAGGCAGATCAGAAATACACTGCTGAGGGGAGCAGCGGGTGAGGCAGGAGAGGTCTGACGCGCCATGTGGGATTCTCCCCGGCCGGGCGTCGAACTTGCGTCGCCGCTGCCGACAGCTCCACAGCCCAGCGCTTAACCGCTGCGCCACCGGGGAGGCCCCGTTGGCTGTCTTTTTAAGTGAAAAAAAAAAAAAGTAAGGTTGTTGTTAGTATCTACGAATATTATTACTAGCACAACATAGGGAGGAAATCAGAATCTATACTTGTTTATTTTATTTTTTTAATATATTGTCTTCTACATTTTGTATTCCCCTTGGGTAGCCCACCACCAATTCACCCGTGATCCATCTCTGTGGTCCCTTGTGTCCTTTTCTATTCCATTTTGTGCCCTTACCTATTCCCCTACCCCAGTGTCTCTCTCTTATTTGATTTCCCTATAGTCCTGTTATAAGTGAAACCATTTGATATTTTTCTCTTTCTTTCTGGCTTATTTCACTGAGTATGATCCCCTCTAATTCCATCCATGTCGCTGCAAATTGCATGTGTTTATCTTCTTTGAACGCTGAATAGTATTCCATTGTGTATATGTACCGCATCTTCTGGATCCAGTCATCTATTTTTGGACATCTGGGTTGCTTCCATACCTTTGCTGTTGTGAGCAGTGAGAATCTATACTTGTTCACAGCAAAAGCGTCTGTGGATGAGTGATGGGACTCCGGGAGAAATGTGGTGAGAATCCACGGTCATTATTTAGCAGTTGTGATGTATAATTTTTGACCTGTGATTGCATTATCTATGTTGAAAGCTAAAAGAAAATGCAAAGCGAATAAATAAAATCCAAAAGGGCTGTTCTGCACAGCTCCATCTGAGGAATACACACACAGACCTTACAAGACGATGACTGAAATTAAGTGGATGGATTTGGGATAAATCCTGAAGGAAAAGCTTGAGAGATTTTGGATGGATTCATTAATTTGCTCTTTAACCCAACGTATATTGAGTCCTTGATGTGTGTCGAGAATACTTCAAGGCAGCGGCATGAGGTGTCAGAGTAAACTGGAGAGGGGGTAAATCAAGGGGGACTTTGAGGACATTAGTGGAAACCATTGGAAAAGTTATAAGTGCCATCTGTGGTGAGAAGTCTGGGAAGGAAGACATTTGAGGGGGTTCCCACGTGGGATTTGCTCTGATGGTGTCTTCATGACCTTTAGGTGGAGATGCTAAGTCAAGGGTCAGGTGCTTTGGACCACTACTGCTCTTCTCACGTGTTTTTTCTATCTGTTGATGTTCTTGGGCACTTGTCTCTGAAAACACACGGAGACATACTAAGTCTCTCTATGGGAAATCTCAATATTTTAAACATAACTGTACTCGTAATTGAGCTTTAAATATAGTTAAGCCTACTTAAAATCCTAGAGGGCTTTTAACAGAATTTTCAAAGCTTAAATGTATGGTATGGCCAAAAAAAAAAAAAAGAAGCTAAAATATGGAATTCTTACCACAACAGGCATCAGAACTCTATAAAATTGCACTTTTTACAGTACTCTGGGCTTGATACAAAAATGGTCAAAAAGCAATTTCACTGTAATGTTCAATCCACAGTCCTTAGTTGAAGAGTGTGTGACTTTTGAAGGAATTTGCAGGTAGGCTGTGAGCAGTCTGAGCAATTCATCCTTCTCTGGAATCTTCTGTTCACTTGGGAAAGCTGCGCCTTCTGGGAAAACCCTCAAATACGCAGGGTCCTCTGCACACGCCCTGGAGCGTCTTGCTGAAGCTCCAGGGCTCCTTCCTGGCACCCCACGGAGCGGGGTCTCGGATCTCAGAGCTGCGCCCCCAAAGCCTGCGGGTGACCGACGACAGGTGGCCTCTCCATGTCGCGTCCCGCTGCGTCCTGTCTGAGCCTGTGAGCAGCGCACTCTTCTCAGAAACTCCCAGGGCCCCGGGCTGGGATGACGGGCCCGAGGCGCCCCGGAGCTTTAATATTCCAACCTGTCATCATGAACTCTCTGGAGCGGGTGACCAATTTCCCCGTCCACACGCCAGGCCAGAGGCATTTCCCCTTCTATTTTTCTCAATAGAAAGTTAAGGTAAAAAACAACAACACCACTCCGCAGTGTTCACACTTTATTGCATATTAACATGGAAACGCGTGCACAGGCTTCAGTGATGAAATTCGGATTTGTGAGTATTTTCAATGAAGTTTTGGTTTATGCAATACTAAAACGTCTTGCTTACTCTATCCTATTCGGTATTTATCCATTAAAATAGCAATGCTGCTTCTACCTTCAGAGCAGAAAGTCGAAAAAAGGACTTTTAAGCCCCAAACAATCACCTCCTCGCCCCTGGGATACCGTGACTCAGGCGAGCTTTAAAATAGAACATAAGTACCAGTTCGGCTTTTCTTTGCTGCCTGTTGCCCCTCCTTCCTTTCAAAAGGTGATTCAGTCCATTTCTAGGGGGAATTCTTGGCAGAGAGCTCATTGAGGCAAAATAACTCTTTAAAAAGCATGCTTTCAACAAAGGGGGTGTGAGTGTGTGTGTATAGGAAAGCATACCTCCACAACTTCTAGAGCCAAAATAACGCTAAATAACATTTTTTTATTTTGTTTATTTGTTACATTGTTCTGTGCCTTGTTTCCCCAAAACAGATTTTTTTTGCTATATCTTTAATGAACTGCCTAAAAATTCAGCTGAAATTCACAATTCAGCTTCTCCTTATGTTAAATAGAATTGATTATTTAGAAAACAATAGAGATGTGGTTATTTTTCTCTGAGTACTTGAAGTGCTACTGCCAATGCTTAATTTCAAATTCCCGAATCCCAATAAGTTTCCAAAACTGAAATCATGCCACCCAAATAAAATATGAAGCCATTGTATTTTCCTGATTTTTCACCAAGAAAAGCACTTTGGGGGCGGGGGGTGGTTATATCCAAGCTATGCTAAATCTATGAGTAAATATGTTAAACTCAGATGCAGTCCAAAGCTGAAAGATATGTCTCACTCGTCTGTCTCTGTCTGTCTGTCTCTTGCATGTCTCACAGGTGAAAAATCCACCTAGTGGTGATATGTTCTGACAGCGAAATCCTGTTTTCTGTAGAACAATACTACAGGCAATCAAATACACATTAAAAATTAAATTTAGAAAGTACTTGTTGCATCAATACAAGAATTAATTAGAATTTGCTCAACATTATTCATTTTCATTGAGTCAATACAATATTCAAATAGTACAGGATGATCCAACTTGACACTGAACCATTCTTCTTCAGTGAGTTGGTAGCTATTAGATTTGGGGAGAAATAAATCTAATTATGATGGTAATCTAACCTTTCCTGCAATGCATTGAAATAATTGAATTTGACATAATTTAAGTAAATAAAACAATAATACAGAAATTTTAAAGCACTTCCCAATATATAAAATGATAATTATATATATTATTAGCTTATATTATCTATGAATATTTATTCAACTTAATAAAAAAAATGATCAGTTACAATAAAATGATTTGGGGTTATAATTTTTATTTTTTTTTAAGTTTTTTTTAAAGATTTATTTATTTATGCATACAAGCTGGGGTGCAGGCCAGAGGCGTGGGGCGGTGAGAGGGTTCACCAAAGACAGAGTGGGGAGCAGAACTGGTGGATCTACTGAAACACACTGCTGAGGGGAGCAGCAGGGAGACAGGAGAGATCCGCTGCGCCATGTGGGGTTTTCCCAGGCCGGACAGCTCCACAGCACTGCCCTTAACCCGCTGCGCCACCAGGGAGGCCCCCAACTTAACCAGTAATCGCTAGGATCTCTGGGAAGCTTCTGATGGTCGGGATGGTCAGTCCCTGAGGACTGGGGGGCAGGCAGCCTGAGGAAGGGGTGATGCTGTTCAGACGCCGACTGCACGCACCAGCGGTGCCCCGGGCGGATGCTGGCTCTGAGTCCGTGGTCTGGTCGCTCCAGCCCTTCAGCGGGTCCCACAGCCCTCTGGGTCCCGGGCTTTCTTGCTGGCAGGGCTTGGGCGACCTCTGCTCATTTACTTTTTGACTCTTCACAGCTCCAGATTTGCAGGAAATGGTAAAGAATACAGCAATTGTATCCCAGAATGTGATTTAAAGAGCAGCTATAAAAATCAATCGGTTTATTGTCTAAGAAGAGATTTTAATTTGTTTTGAATGTGGCAGTGGGAAAACCGTGTTGAAAAAACAAAACTAATGTTGATAGTATTGCAAGAGAGGGGAGAGGTCAGGATGAGTGACTAAAGGGAAAAATGTCTTTGAAAAGGAAAGAAAGAACAATCAATGCAATTAAGGAACTGCAGGAAATTTAGGTGTTTGGAATGCAGTGACCAGGCCTCAAATCTCTGAAGGAACAGGAAAAATGTGGCTAGAAAAGTCTTTCTTGCCATGTTTTCAGTTGGTTCAGTAAGCCAACTAAAAAAAAAAATTCAATTTGGTGCATTTTCTGTAATAACTTTTTAATGTTTATTTATGTGTCTTTTAAATCAGAGGACATAAAGTTCTATGTTATGCTATTAATTTGCTCTATAAAATATTTCTCAGAAAACAACTTCAGCTAGCTCCAGATTACACAAAGGCCATGTCCGTGTTACTTCTTAATTCTACCATATCCACTGTCTCCAGTCACAAATTTATTTAGTGTTGCTTTCACTGCAGTGAAATGAAATGCACAGAGGTTATAATCTAACGATACACGTATCCTTAAGATCAAATGATGTGCTAATTTTAGCATAAAAGAGGTATAGATATGGAAAGGACAGAAGTGCAGTGAGTGAGTGAATGCTGCATAAATGACACGCTGGGACAGCCTGGCACATCCGTCCATGTGAGGAGTAACGCCAAACACAAGCACTGTAAATGCAGACTGAGAGGGGCTGATTCTGTGTTAATTCCAATCCGTAAATACAGTGAGCAGAATGGAGAACAATCTTTGCTAATGTTCCCAATAAAACGGTACAATCTTTTCTCAATTTATCCAGTGAGTGAATTCCTGGACCGAGCTACCTGTATTAAAATCACGCACGCGCTCTTTTGTGCTCTGCGTAAATCTGAGTGTGCCTCTGGTGGCGCCAGTGGATGCTTCCTCCTCAGCATCCGGTGATGGCTTCTGGGCCATGCCAACCACCGGCTGGATGGAGGGGATATCTTTGCTGGAGACTCCCCACTTGGAGAACCCCAAGAACCTCTGCAGGGCAGTGCCAGCCCAGTGATGTGTATATCAAAGACCCCACAAATTCAAACTGCCTGGATGGCTCCTGGCTGCCTGAGCACAGGTAAGACCCCCTGGAGCTGAGAAGCAGCCGGGCTGTGAACAGGCGTTTGAATCACGCTGTTAGCCCAAGTTCTCCAATGAGCAATGTTGACTGTCGGAACAGGCATGAGAATTGGGATCCTTTATTCCATTTAAAAGTGGCCTTACTGCCTCCCCCCACCCCTGGCCTGCACCCCAGTTCTTGTATGCAAAAATAAATAAGTAAACAAATAAATAAATGGAAGCTTAAATATGCTATATAAAAACTTTATCAAAGTTTCCTTTCCTGGTGTGATTTTAAAACATATTGCCATCTCTTAAATATCAATTTTGAGGGCTTCAAGGCGCACACAGGCAATCATTTATTATGTTTCATGAAACATTTGTTTTCAAATGCAGGCTGTCCGCTCTCTTGACTAGAGGTTGTGCTCTGTGTCCTTTCAGATCCCACTGTCAAGTTATATAATTGAGCGAAAGTCTCACTACAAACTTAATGACATTAACATTCATTAATGGTGCTTATCAGGAAATTGTGCATCATTAATGTGGATTAGCACCGTGGGAGATCTTTCTTCAACTAAAAACTTGGTTTCTCCTGTGGGTTTAAAAAGAAAATGTTGAGATACAGTCAGAAGATGTATTAGTAAGTATCTGCAATTATTCTAAATATAGAACATGTTAGATGAAATAAAGAGTCTTTTACAATAGCAGAATCTTTACCAACAGCCTTTTAAGGGACAATTTTATCAAGGCGATATATTCCCACTTTTTAAGAAGTAGAAGAGAGGATTTAAAGGCAGCTATGAGATTTTGTATCATTATACAATGTATACAAAAATAGATGCAAAATTCTTTTAAGCTAACTCATCTACTAAATGTATCAATGTAAGCATTCTGTACAAAAGAAGCATGGAGGTTTCTTGATATTTGAGATGGTGCAAACACGGGAATAGAAAACCAGGTAAAATAGACTTTTATACCATTTTCTACATTATGCTGAGGTGGTCAAACGCCATTTGCCCACCCCTCTCTCCCTCTCTCTTTCATCACTAGCTAAGGGAGAAGACAAATGCGTGTCAAAAACCACTCAGGTAACCTGTGAAAGGACAACAAGGTAAGGAAATATCTCCTCAGATGTCCTGTGCAGAACTGAAGCTTGTCGGTTTCTCCATGGCCCTGACCGTGAGCATCTTGGATCTTCCAGCCCTGGTCCAATTCAGATGACTGAAGCTCTTGCTGCTCTGTGGGGACACTAAACCACAGCCTCCAGCTGAGCTACTCCTGGATCCCTGGCCTGCCACTGTGAGAGAAGGAAATGTTGCGTTAACATGCTCAGTTGGAAGGTAGTTTGAGACTCAGAAATAAATAAGTCACTTTACCAGAGAATATGTGAGACAGTCTTAATACAGATTACAGAGTTCCTTAGTCACCTTCTTTTAAAAATGTATCTATCGTTATTTTTAAAGAGATTTTATTTTTCAGGATAGTTTTAGTTTCACAGACAGATTGGGCAGAAAGTACAGAGATGTCCCGTAGACCCTCTTCCCCCCGCCCCCACAGCCTCCCATATTATTAAAGCCGCCCAATGAGTGGTGTGCTGTATTTGTTAAGATTGCTGACCCCAGAGGACACAGCAGAACCACGTGAGGACACAGTTCACATTAGGGGACACTCTTAGTGTGGAACATTCTGCGGGTCTGGACAAACGCTCGGGGTACCCCTCCTCCCCGGGAGCATCACATAGCTGTTTTGCTCCCCTAAGCACCCTATTTGTTCTCTCTCCCTCCCACATCTGGGGGCCCGTCACCCTTTTCTCTCTCTGTGGTTTTGCTTTTCCAGAACGCCCTATGGTAAGAATTGTACAATATGCAGCTTTTTCAGTTCGGCTCTTTCAGAGTCCCGCGCATCTAGACTTCCTCTGGGTTTTCATGCCCCGCAGTTCACTTCATTTTACCCCTGAATAAAATTCTTTTTTCTGGCTGGATCATTGTTTGTTTCACCTGCTGGAAGGAGGTCTTGTTACTCCCAGGTTTTGGGGATTGCGTCTTAGTTGATGTCTTTATTCTTTATACTAAATGAGGTGTAAAATGATCAGATTCTGTAAATCAAACAACTCTATGCTGTTGTGAGAGGCAATTAATCTAGAAATGTGTGCATTTCAATCATAGAGACGGCACGTGCACCCACTTCAAAGATCGTCATTTTCAGATGTCGTGATTGTATATATCCTGTTAGAATTTAAAACATTTTATTGCATGAAGATAAAAGGAATCATTTTTTTTGCAGGATATGAAAGTAAAAGATTTTCAAGTATTTCTATCATGATTTAGTATGTGTATTGTATGCCATCGAAGCAATGCTGGGCAGCTGGGCCGCTGGGCTGGTTTATTACAAAATTTTGCTTAGAAATCTTCCTACATATATGTATATATGTGTATATGTATGTATGTATATGTGTGTATATATATATGTGTGTCATATATGTGTGTATATATACATACAACAATGTGTATATATATATATGCCTTTTGTGACTCAAGTTCAGATATGTTTTTGGGAATCTTTCACATGCTGTGAGTGGAGAAACAAGATGGTGGATGGTTGGTGTTTGGGTCGATGGCAGGAGAAAGCTATGGCTTCAACATTAGGAGGCAAAGCGATAAAGGATGAGTTACGTTTCACACAAATGGGGACTCTGTGGTACCCAGAGGGTCTTTCCCGTACTTAACCTCTGATATATGGGATAACGGTGATGTTGCCTTCCAGGACAATGGCGATGCTTTAACTCTGTCACCCTATGACTTCAGCCGTCTGTCTGATAAAGAAACTTTTTTTTTTTTTTTTTTGGTATTGCTCTCCTTATTTTTAACAATGCTTGAGAGTTAAATTCCTTGCAGACTTCAATACCCCAAGCAGAGAGAGGTCCTCTCTGTGACATGGAAGATTTTAATGGAAAATTAGGAATCTCCTCCCCAGAGCAGGGAACTGGGCACCAAGGAGATCCCAGATTTCTGTTAACACCTAACCGTCAAGTACCAGTTTGCAGAACAGTGGGAGAGTCTCTGTTCTGCTGAAGAATCGCCCTGGTTTGGGTCACAGAGGCAGACTTTTTGATGTTGGCTGCCTCTGCCTCATGGAGGTCTTTTTCAGTCTTGAGATGCAAGGACTTCAGAGAGCAGGTGCCCGGCCCCCCTCAGCGCCTCTCTCAGCACCCCTGCCTCACTCTCAGGGTTATTTCTCTGGAAGTCTGGAGTTCCTCTGGTGGAATTTCCCAGCTCAGCTGCTCTGCCCAGACACATACTTTGCACTGGTCGCAAGGCTGGGCTGTCTCTCTCATACAGAGGGCCATGCTCAAGCTGGTTCTCTGCTGTAGCTTTTGATGCATTTTCCAGTAAACATCTCGTGAAGACCTATGGAGGAGAGGTCTCTATTGAGTGGAGGCTTTGTGCTCGGGGCTCTGAGATTTCTTCTGCCATAGCAGCCCAGGAGCAGATAGGGAAAGTTCCTTGAAAGTTCCAGTGCGTTCACCTCCCTAATCATCACACCCTGGTCTCATCCACCCCAAGTTCTACCATTATAAAGAAGCTCTCATAAAAAGAGCTTCTCTTTCTAGAACTTATTCCACTTAGATGTCTTTGAGTCCTCCGATTTCTCATCATTTTGAAGAAAAGTCAGTTTTATACTTAACTCAGATTATTTTGTTTGTTATCGTGAACATAATCTTAGAAATGTCCCTAGGCAAACTGAAAACAGATCATTTTCTCAGTTCTTGTAAATTTAATTTTTTTGTTGTTGTCACGTTTGCATCTGTAAAATTGTTTTGGAATTCATTAGGCAGAGTTGCTGCAAGTGAGTAAGTGGATTCATAATATGTTTTAATGTGAGTGCCTAAACCGAAACAATCTTTCAAACACTGACTTCTTGGGGAGTGTGTTATTGCAAACATCTGAGCAAAGCAATGGGGAGGAGGGGCCATAAGGAAGGCCCAATCAGAGAGGAAATCACAGTCTTCACTACCAACACTTCCACAACCTTGACCTTTTCCAATTACAATATCACTGTCTCTCCAGATTTTGCTGCTGAACAGGAGAGACAAGGGTGGCATTCCACAGCCTGTGGCTAAAAACTGTTCTTAGGCCACTTAATCTTTTATTATCCCATCTTAATCTCTTACTCTCCACATCTAGACTCTTATTGATCTCCTACCTAGTGTCTCTTTTCATTGTCTCTTTACGGGGTAACCTTCCACAACCATACTGAAGAACTGAAAATACTACTTCCATCATACTCATTTCTAAAAAAAAAATAACAACGATGCGTCTGCATGGCGTAAGCTGCCAGTGTAAGGATGGAAACACTAAGACATTTTATCTCATTAAACTCACATCTTACATCAGAAAATATAACTCTAAGATCATACTAGTTTATATTCATTGATGATCATTTCGTGCTAGGTCCAATTCCATATTCATTGTGACAGATTGGCACAAATCTCACAAAAAGTGTCATGTGGGCAATATTGCTCTCGTCACCCTTATTTTAAAGATAAGGAAAAGCATAGGAAGATTGAAGAACTTGTCCAAGGTCTAAAAAACTCATAAGATACTGAGTTGGTTGCTTGAATGTTATTCAATCATATAAAAAAAAATGTGGAAGAGATTGTTTTGGCTCCATTTTGCTTCAGTATAAAATCATAAATTTAAGATAGTTTGAATGAATTTCAACTTGATAGTTTCATTGTAGAACATGAATTTTACTTGCTGTGAACATGTCTTTACAAGTCAAGAAACAAGATCAATTAAACACTGTTACCTCTATGAGAAATGCAATCTGGCCCAGCATTAAAAACAGTTGGAAATGGTTTGGATGGACATTTCAGCGGTGAGGATGGAGGGAAGGGGGTAATTTCATTTCCTAAAATTTAACTCAATAAAGTTTTCAGCCAGTTCTGCATGGTGGTGATAGTAACAAGAGGAGTAACTTACGCTCCACACTTACTAAGTGTCAGGAGTTATCCTAATGATTGATTCCTACCTTGAGTTCAATATAGGGAAGGCTCTCTTAGGATATATGTATGGATTGACATTATTTTTCTCTTCAAGTTTTTACTTAATAGGGGTAAACCATAGGAGTGACAGGCATTATAAAACTCAAAGCCACCTCTGACTACCTTAGCTTATGCAGCAATGGGCAATCCAGTCCCATGTACGGGCCTCTCCAGGATGCACTTCTGTGAGTTCCCCTGCAGTTCTCCCTACAGAGTGCATGGACTTTCCCTGTGGGAAGACAACATCAATTTGGAGGACAGTCCCACCCTGCACTTCACCCATCTTGAGGAAGGTCTTTCCTCGAATCACGAGTTTATAGAGCCTCTCAGTAATTAGCACGGCGTCCTGCTCTTATGGCCACTCAAGATGCATTGAGTCGATCAATAAATAAAATACTAAATGAGGGTCTCATATCCATTCTGTGCATGCATGCTAAATTAAATTGGTAATTTTTAATGATTGAAAACACAGAATTTGAACTAAGTATGTTATGGAGAAAAAAATTATAGTTTTGTAGTTCGGAGCTACAAGATCGGCATATCATTCCTAGTCCTATAATGGCTCTCAAATTAAACTTGTGTAAGTAATTAACCTCTGTGTGACCAAGTGTGCTCATCTGTAAAACTGAGATGATAATTATGATCGCTTACCCTGTGGGCACAGGGTGAGGATTAATGAGGTAGTTTCTAAAAGAGAGTTTCTTGGAAGGTATTTTATATTTTATAATCTCATGGTACTATGGTATTTTTTGTATTGTCATCTCTTACATCCCAAGTCCAAATGCTTTAAAAATGATTTATTTTTTTTATAATCATGAGTTGACCAATGTTGATAGAGTCCTAATCTTTGAATGAGAGTTGAAATTAACAATGATTATTGAAGTGTTAATTAATGTTTCTGCAGTGCTGTGTGAGTGATCATACCTCTAAAAGTCAAAAATTCCATCATTGTCATGGTATCTTTTTGAGCCTGAGGTTAGATACCAAAGGCTGCTCTGAGCTCTCTGGAGTTTTCTCAGCCTTAGCTGCAGTGAGTGGCGCCAGGACTTCTGTGTTGTGGGTACTTAATAGCAACTGTGACCCCCCCACCACCATTCTAGAACACCGTCCAAGATGGCGGCATTCTCCTGACCCCTCCCCATGTGCCTCATTCATCTGTCCCTCCCACAGAACCCTTGACAACCACTGAGCCTTTCATTGTTTCCATCCTTGGCCTTGTTCAGAATGTCACAGTGTTTAGCCATTTCAGATTGTCTTCTTGCACTTCTCCGTCCACATTCAATATCCTCAAGTCTGTCACGGTGCAGGGTCTCCCTCCCCAATTAGGAAATGCCTCCCTCCCGCCCCAAGATGTTGAGACACAGTCTCCCAAGACCTGTCACATCGGCAGATATATTATTTCAAGTTGAGGTCAATCAAGGAAACTTTTACCATTCCTTTAACTACCTAGGATTAAACTCAGAAGTGTTGCACAGAATTAGATGTTTATCAGAAACGGCGCTTCTTTCAGAGAAACCCAGCCACAGAGCAGGACAAACACCCAATCGCAAAGCATCTGTCTTCATCCCTCGAGTCACCTCTCGTCAGGTGAGTCCCCTCCTCTGTCCTTGAGGTCCCACCTCATCCCATCTTTAGCCCGTTTCACCTCACTGACCTTGGAACCCTCATCGAAATAGATTCCTCGTGTGTGTGTGATCGATTTATTTTTTCTGTAGCTCATGTGTTTGATGTTAACCTGATAGCCTGACCAGCCCAGGAAGAATCCCAGGAGATGGGGAGAAGGGGTTTTTCTCTCCCAAGAGCTGTGGCAGCCATTGCATACACGCCGGGGTGGTTATCCACTCCACTCACCTACTGTTGGACACCTCGGTTGTTTCAAAGTTTGGACAATTATGAATAAGCTACTGCATGCATCATGTGCAAGGTCTACATGGACATAGATTTTCAGCTCATTACGATAAATACCAAGAAGTGTGATCGCTAGATCCTATGGTAAGATTACAGTTAGTTTTGTGAGAAACAGCCAAACTGCCTTTCAAAGTGACGGTTCCATTTTGCGCTCTGACCAGCCAGCAGTCAGTGATATTCCTTGAGCGCTCATTCAGGGAAACATTTAGTGCAATCAAGGCTTTGGGTTTTAACAATGCAAACAGCTAAGCATTGCTTTACTTTGCAGTTCCCTAAGACATCTTTTCTGTGCTTAGCGGCCATCTAGCTATCAATTTTGTATCTTCTCTTCATGTTGGCCCATGTTTTATTGTCTTACAATATTTGTTCCACCTGTATTTTAAACACTGGTTCTTTATCAGATCTTTGCAAATACTTGCTCTTAGGGCATGGCTTATCTTCATTCTTTAAGTTGTGTCTTTTGAAGAGGAGACATTTTTCATGGAATCCAACTTAGGGCTTTTCCTTTCATGGATTAAGTTTTTTGTATCTAAAAAGCCATCACCAAAACTTAGCTCATGTGGATTTCCCTATGTTATCTACTAGGAATTTTAAAATAATTTATTTTTTATGTTGAGGTCTATGATCCTTGTTGAATTGATTTTGATGAAAAGTGTAAGGTTTGTGTTCTTTTTATTTATTCTTTCTTCATTTAGTATGCAGATATCTAGCCCAAGAACCATTTGTTGAAAAGCAAATGACTTATTAGCTGTTTGAGGAGAAAAGATTTATTTTTTTCCTACTAAATATGTACAATATTTCTGTGTTTCATAATCTAAAAATATGTACATTTGCACATAACTTTTCTAAAACAATATCTTCTGTCACCAGTAAATTAATAACCGGAGAAATACTTGATTAAGGCTTACAACTTCTAGCTTTACTTCCTTCATTTGAACACATTTTTTCATTAAATCCATCTTCCCCATATCAAAGAATACAAAAATCCACAGGTCCTATTTTCAGCAAAGAGAAACAATGTTTAAATAATTATTTCAGAGACATAAGTGGGGCCTCCCTGGTGGCCTAAACATCTAATTCAGCCTTATCACTGCTGTGACCTGGGTTCTATCCCCAGCCAGGGAGCTTCCCACATGGCGCAGCAGACCTCTCCTGCCTCCCCGCTGCTCCCCTCAGCAGTGGATTTCAGTGGATCCGCCTGTTCTGCTCCCCACTCTGTCTGGTGAACTCTCTCACCCCCACACCTCTGGCCTCCCCAGCTCTTCTATGCAAAAAAATAAAAGAGAGAGACATAAGTGAGTGGGAAAATGTCAGCAACATTTAGCTCTGGAAACACCTACACAGAGTATCAGGCAATGCTATGAGTTCATTTAACCACATACACCGTCTAAGGAGTTTGCTGACGCTGTTTTCACCAAGAGACCTGGGCATGTGTGACGTCAGCCTGCCCTCTGAGGTCATCCTCAGCCCCTGCCTGGGGGCGCTCCAGAGAAGTTTCTCCAACGGGGACCAGTTTGGCTGGCAGATGTTTACAGTTGTAAAACACAGCTCAGCAACACTCAGGGGAACTTTGAAAAACCAGGTTTTATTGCAAGTCCTGAAGGACACAGGGGACTCTCAGAGGCTTCTGGTTTCCCGGCTTTGCTCCTTATGGGGTAAAATGCTGAGTCATCTTGGGCCCAGGGCCTCCTGCTGTTCCCTGGGGTGGGGCTTCCAGGTGCTACAGTCAGCAGGATAATCCACAGGATTAAGGGCAGGTGCTTGGCACTTCAGGAATTCAAGATATGTTATCTACACTATGATTCCTTTAAAACAACTGAAAATATTCTTGAAAATAGGAAGTCTTTTTGGATCTTTTTAAAAATCTTTCCACTCAAGTGACACAAATTTCTTTTATTCTCACATTGCTATCCAGCCTGTCAATTAACATAGGTACCACTTTTATGTTTAGGTTTTCCCGTTATCTTAGTTATTTGGGACCACGCTGGGTTTAGGGGCTCAGGAATTGAAGTTTATTTCTCAGAGTCTGGATTCTGGAGACCCCTGGAGGTGACATTTCAGCATATGAATTTAGGAGGGACATAAACATTCTCTCCATAACAGTGGTGTTCTATATTTTCAAATTAAACCACACCCTTTTTCTTCGAAGAGTGTTATTCACTCCACTATTTGAGAGAAAATCTACTAGTAAAAAAAAAATGAAGACTATAAAATAACGTTCATGCTTAAATATCTTGCTTTGCAGGTGTGATATGCAAAGGTGACCTTTTAACTAGTCATCATTTTTAAAGAGTTGTGAGTTACTACATCAGTCATTTGCATGCCACAGCCGCGGTAAAATAATCCTTTCTGCATTGTAATTTGGAAATTTGAAGCTGTGGCATTATGCATTCATTTTCTCCCAAACTTGGGATAATGCAAAAATAACCTGGTAAGGAAGTTGGCCATATTGATATCCTATTTTGCTAGGATGTAATAAAACTGAGGACAAGGAGCAGAGCATAATCATTGATGTAGCAGACAAATCCCTTCCTAACTTGCAGTATGTGAAGACTGTAGATCCGATGCTAGAGGGGAATAAATGCCACTTGGTGAGCAATGCACGTCAGGTGAAAGAAATCAGGGCAAATTACAGTAGAAAAATGAGTGTAAAGTGAAGCCACACAGCGGAAAAGGCGCAAGGTCAAGGGTTTGTCTTTGCTCAGGTCATCGTGAAGCTCTGTCAGCATGTTTAACTTGGCCATGAGTTATGTGTGTGACATACACATATTTTGCTTTATAAACATCATCCGTTGCCAGTGTGGAGAGTGGGATGAGTTGGACAATAATGAATATGTGTGCACGGTTGGGGCTTTTATGGGATCACAGGTAAGGTAAGAGACAAGGTTGGAATTTGGTTTACAGTTCAATGACTAGTGGGGAAGAGAGGAAATGAACACAGACTGAGGGGTTAGGATGGCAGGGGCTGGGTAAAGAAGAATACGGAGGAGAGAGGATGGCGTAGAGATGGAATCCTAGGTTTCTGATGGAAATGGCCCAACACAGGTCAATACAGGAGAAGTCTGGAGAAGACCACTGGAGACGTTAAGAATGGGCAGGGTGTGTCCTGATCTTCTACACTTTCTGGGGAAAATAATGTTTCTTTGAGAAAAGGCAAAAGACAGTTGAGGGGAAGCCTCAATCCTTTGTCCGCTGGACTTCAGGGTTGGGCGCCATATTGGAAGCAGAAGGGCTAGAATCAAAGCACCATCAAGCTCACTTCAGTTTTCCTGCAGCCTGGACCCCACCGCCTGGGGCGTGGATCTTTAGATTTTGGCAGAACAAAAAACTGGGATAAAGACTCTAACAGCTGCTTGTAGCTGGTAGCAAGAGTCTCACTTCAGTGCATCAACGTTTCCTGCCTCTTTATTTGAATCCAATAAAACTGATTTCAAAGTGGATGGCAGCTTGTGCACAGAGTTGGATACAGCTCTCCAGCGCCGCGTCCTCACCCTTCCCGGGCTCTTTCTCCCCTGACAACACCACCCGGCTTCTAATCCGCGCGCAGTCTCGCCCGTCGGCGTCTGCCCCTGTGCTCTGGGCCCGCTGACAAGTGCAGCCACCCGTGTTCCAGCCGGCACAGCAGGGGCAGCAGCGCCAGCACTGCGTCCACCTTCCAAAGTCGCGGGGGCGCCGCAGAGCCGTCGGCCGCTCCACGTGAACAAACAACACCCCAAACCCAACACTGCGCCCGCAGCGCTCCTTCTGCCTGGGGCGCCCGCCTGCCCGCGGCCTGGCCCGCCGCGCTGACGACGCCGAAGGCGCGCTGGTGTTTGCGGAGCAGCCTCACACCGGCCCAGTCACGCACCTATTGAAGCAGAAAGTGCAAAACACGGGTTTGTCGCGGACAGCAGAGGGGCCCGCGCAGCTCCGAGGTGACTGTGGGCGCGGGCAGGAGGCTCCGCGCAGAGGCGCAGCGGGCCCAGGCTGGGCCACGAGCAAACTCTGCGGGACTCCTGCGGCGGCGCGTTTCCGCGGCCTGGGCCTGGGCCTGCACCTGGGACTTGGGCCTGGGACTTGGGGCTTGAGCCTGGGCCTGGGGCCTGGGCCTTGGGGCCTGGGCTTGCGCTTGGGCCTGGGACTTGGGCCTGGGGCTTGGGGCCTGGGCCTTGGGCCTGGGACTTGGGCCTGGGCCTGGGCCTGGGACTTGGGCTTGAGCCTGGGCCTGGGCCTGGGGCTTGGGCCTGGGCCTGGGACTTGGGCTTGAGCCTGGGCCTGGGCCTGGGGCTTGGGCCTGGGCAGGCCGACGGCCACGGGGCTGGGCCAGGCTCCAGCAAACAGCGGCGCGCGAGGCCAGGCCCGGACGGGAGGCGCCGCCACCCAAGCTCCCTCCCCAGCATGGAGGGGGCGCCGCAGACTCAGCGGGGAGCACGCCCCGGTGGAAGGAGCCAGCGCTGTGGCAGGAGCCCCAGTCCCCACCTGCAGGTCTCAGAAGAGCGGGTGGCGACGGGCGACGGGCGCGCGGACACTCTGGGGCTGGCTGGGCCGGGCTCCCATCCCGGGCGCCCACGCGGCGCCTCGGCCGCTCTTTCCACAGGCCGCGCCGCAGACACTCCCGGACTCCCCGGCTGCCGTCTGAGGACGAAGAGTGGTGCTTGCGAGGCCGAGCCAAGCGGGGAGACATCTCTGAACCCCCACCGAGCCCGACGGCGGGAGATGCGCAGCGGGTGGGAGGACGCAGGACGGAACCTTCCCGGCGGCGCGTCCAGGCCGCGAGCCCGGAGCCCTGATGTCGCTGTGGGGAACTTCGCGTCTCTCTTCTGAGTATCAGGGGCCTTCTCTCCGGCGGCGTCTCGTTCCCGTGGGTGACATCAAACCTCACAGGGGATCCAGGAGCTCTTCAAACTGAGACCCAGATGAGCTCAGAAGTGCAATACTGGGGCCTCCCCGATGGCCCGGCGGTTTAGCTCTGCGCTGTGGGCTCGAGTTCGATCCCCGGCCGGGGAGATTCCCACAGGGCGCAGCAGACCTCTCCTGCCTCGCCCGCTGCTCCCCTCAGCAGTGTGATTCTGATCTGCCTGTTCTGCTCCCCACTCTGTCTCTGGTGAACCCTCTCGCCGCCCCACGCCTCTGGCCTGCACCCCAGCTTGTGTGCATAAGTAAATAAATCTTTTAAAAAAAAAGTGCAAAACTGGTCAAGAAGCGGATTTCTGAGCACGGAGCCCTGGTCCCGCTGAGCGCTGGCGCGTTCACCAGCCCGAGGCCAAACCCACCCTGTGACTCGCTGCCAGTGAAACGCATGTCTGAGCGCTGCGAAATGAATCAGAACTGCAACATGATTTATAACTTTCAAGAGCATTTAATGTATTTTATGTATGAAGATTTTGAGGTGTATTTCTCAATTGGGATATTGAAATCAGAAAACAAAATGATCATTTTGGTTGTATTTGATGAAAACTAAACTTCACCTTCATGTTTCATCAAATAGTCAACCTGTGTCTGTCTACAGATCTCGGTGGTGACTTTATAACGCTAGTTGCATCTCTGTGAAACTATTTGTTAATAAAAATAAACTATTTCAGGTACATTTTAATGATTTTTCCAATGAACAAAATTCTGTCATGTCAGTATCAGCAAATCAAATTTAAAATGCACACACATCACTTAGAATTATGTTCAAATACGAAATTATACTTAAATGAAACTTCATTTCAGTTGGTTATATTCTAGGAGATTTAAACTTAATAAAAATATAGTGATAATTAATGTTGAGGGAAATTAGAAATATGCATTCATGCAAACGGCATTATAATATTAAATTACTAAAATAATGTTTCTACAAAGCATGGTTTATAAAAAAGTCAATAAATATTTGCATACAAATTTCCCTCAAGTAAATTAATGCTCTAATTCACTTACTACCACAATTAACTCTAATGTTAGCAATTACTTCTAAGTGCAAATAAATGTTAGGTTTTAACAAATAGTGAGGAAAATATTATTTTAAATACGGCCTAGACTTTGGAGAGCAACATAGAGAAAAATAGACTATTTTTTTTTTTTCTGGTCATGCACTGATGCTTTCACAAATACAGTCATATGCATTTCCTGGATATTCCCTGTGTACTTTCAAATTACTGAAAATGGGGAAGCTGGATGACGAGGGTTTGGGCAGAAATCTTACTTTTATAAAAGCATTTGCACTGACTCATTCCTGCATGCTTGCACACGTGCAGTCGTCTCAGGAGATCAGCCCAGGCTGGCATGTTGGGATCATTATATTCGAACCTGCCGACAGGAGGCGGTGCGCTGCGCGGGGTCGCTGGGCTCCTCCCCACACTGACCCCCGGGTCTGAGAGCCTGGTGGGCAGGGGGCTCTTTCCTGGACACCGGCCACGCCGAGAATTGCAGGCCACGGTCCGTCTCTGAGGCCCGTTTTGTCTGATTAACAAACAAAACTGCAGAATAGCAATGGGGGTGGAGGGAGGAAGGGGGAAGAGAGAGAGGGAAAGAGAGGGAGGGAGGAGGAGAGAGAGAGAGAGAGAGAGGGAGAGAGAAAAGGTAACAAACACACAAAAGAAATAGGAAGAACAAGAAACTTGGACATGAGGTGGAAATCCCAGGGTGTCTGCACAAACGGGGGGTATTTGTGGAGCTTGAACACACCGCAGCAGAAGAAAAGGCAGGGAGCTAACACAGCCTCGAGAATGCACGGGACCCGCTTATGAGAGAAGGTCGTGCCCATCGCGAGGGGAGCAGTGACGGCCACTGTCCACCCGGGTTTCTGCACTTCCCGCGTGGACGCGACACCGAGTCAGCCCGTGGGGCGGGCCGCACTGGCCACAGCAAGGACTGGCCTCTTCTGCGGGCCCCACCCCAAGGCTTCCTTTCTTGGGGTGACCGTGCCCTGTATCAAACCGGCCGCTTGGACGCCGGGCGATCTGACTTCACCCAGACTTTGCACACCCCTTGGCTGCCCAGTCCCGGGAAGCACCGCACCTGTGAAGAGCCGCAGCGCCCTCTGCTGGCGGCGGGGGCGGCCGGGCCGCAGGCAAAGCGCCGCCCTGGGCAGGACCCGCGCACCTTGCGCCAAGCGGGCTGGTGGGGAATGTCTCACTCAGAGAGAAAGAAGAGGAAAGGGTGAAGACTGGAAGAAGATATTTAAGATAATACAAATATTAATATATGGAATACATAACAATCAACTAGATAAAATCACATGCCCCAATATAGATGAAAACATTTGGAAAAGAAGCTGCGTCTTATTAGCCATCTTGGTGCAAAGCTACAACTCTCAAGTCCACGACAGTGGACAGTCTGACAAGAACATGACTGGTCAGAGGAGACAACACCGAGATGAGGTGCAACTACCCCGGGAATAAGTAGCTATTTTTTTCACAAACCTGAAAACATGTATGTTCTATGATTCAAAAATAGTCCACGTGCGCTAAGGGGCTCCTGGCAGGATGTTCTAAGAAGATTTATTTATTTTGTATTAGCCAAGAATCTAGACACATAGCAAGTGTCCGCTAAGATTCAAATGGATAACCACTCACACGGTGTTCAACATCAAAATAAAGAATAAACTGGTGGTATATGTGGGGCTGGGAGGAACTCAGGGACTCAATATTGAGAAAAGGAAGCAAAAGGAGATTGTGTTCACATGAAAATAAACAGCATGCAAAACCAAGACATGTTTGGTTTTGGATCAGAAACCTATAAGGAAACTCTTAGGATCACCAGCCATGAAATCCATGGAAATTGTTCTTTGTGGGGTGCAGAAGATGAAGGTGATGTGGCAGAGAAATGACATAGAAGGGTTTTGATTTCTGAAGAATGTCGTCTCACTACAACTTAGCAAAATGCAACTAATTCATAGATTTTTATTTATTTATTTGCAATTGAGTATTTGGATATCCTCATCAGCTACTGCGGCTGTAGGTAACTGATTGCCATTATGTTCACCAATAATAAGATAATGCTGAAGTTTTCAGTCGAATTTTGTTACATTCTATACAATTTAGAACAAAATGTCAGCATGATTTGTACCTGATTTATGGGTCTATAAAAAATAAACCTCATTCTCTTGTTAGGCCAGAATATTATATCACTGTTTTAAGTGAGATTATCAAATATAAAAAGAATTCTGCTGTACCAGAATTTAAAACAAAGAGTAATTAAATGACATATATTTTTAAAGAGTTGCCCGCCAAACTGCACATTAGAGAGAAAAGAAACAATTTAGTGGTTTGGTCTACAATTTGCAGGATTGTCAAATGAAGTAAATCATTGATAAGCCTCTTTTATATACACCTTTCTGGCTGAGTCATTTTAGACGATAAATGAACCAGCTTTAAGATGCCATTGAAAACCTGCCACCTGGTGGACGTGCTCGGGAACTACAGGGGCTGTTTTTCCTTTTCTTACCTGAGTCCCTTCTCCAAACGGAGCCTTGCAGTTTAAGGCAAAAGGGACATTTGTTGGCTTGTGTGTTTGCTTGGCAGCCTCAAAAACACTTCAAATTGTTTTGATAAATGAGACAATCTCCTAAGTGAATACTGTGAATAAGCTTTAGTACATTTTCTTAAACAAAAACATGGATAAAGTGTTATGAAAAGTCCATACATATTGCCTTGCAGTCCATTTTAGGAGAAAAATACATGGGTTCTGTGATAATACTTGCCAGAATAAACCTGTCCAGTCTTCAGCAGCAGCAGCCTCAATAAACGATAAAGTCTTGACTACAAAACAAATGTAAATTCGAAGCAAGCACCTTTGGAGTGCCCCGGCTATCGCGTTTTCTCGAGAGAGGAGCCGCGTGGGCGCTGAGGGCTCCGCAGGTGAGCGGGCCCCGCAGGTGTGCGGGCTTCCGGTCCCCACGCCGGCCTCCACTTGGCGTCAGTGTTCTTGCGCCAAGAGATCTGGAGATCTGGGTAGATGCATGTAGGGTTTTGTTTAGTCTGCTTTTTGCTTTTCTGCATTATACACACTGCGCACTTTCCTTTTATTTTCATCTCCCAAAGAGAGAGAAAAAAGGACGGCATTAGTCACCCAGCCAAGCGCTAAGATAACACTCCTGGACCTGATGCACTTTGTCCGTTTTTTTTTTTTTTTTTCTCTCTCTCTTTTCAATGTCTCTAATGTGCAATCCTGTTTTCTGACTTTCAGATGCGGCATGGGATGGCCTCGGGGCCGGTAGGGGCGCTGGTCTGCCTGCAGCGCACACTCGGGGTCACGCGTCTGTTGTGGGGTTTTCCCAGCTCCTGCGTAGCCTGCACTTTTCATATGCCATATGCCAAGTGGGCAGAATATGCACAGCAGAGCTTTTCCCATAGCCGTGTCAGATAACCAGAGACGTACTGCTAACACGTCGAGGACTTATCACATGCATTTGCTCCATCACACGGCATTTGTATGTTTTTTAATGTGTAACGATTGATATTCAATTCCCCAATGCTTAATTGCATTTGGCACAAATCCCATAGACACCTGATGTATAACCTCCGACCTGAATATTAAAGAAACTCTTTTATTGCAGTCAATTTGCATGTAAACATTGTTTCAGCTTCAGGTCTGCACCATTATAAATCACCATCAAGTGATTTATCAGTATAAAGTCCAAGTCTACCCTTCACCATCCCAGCGAACCCTCAACTTGGAAATTTTTATGGCACAAACCAGAAAACAGCTGTACAGCCTGGATTTATTCAGGGCAGTTCCTATAAAGTAGCTAATGTCCAATTAAATTTGGAAATTTCTGTATTTTGTGACAATTGTATAAGCCCCTCTACGCCTGGTCTCAGCTGTACTTGTCTATTGCATGTGAAACTTTTAAAACTGAAATTTCTGTTGAATGAGCTTTCCCAAGGTTATGCCACCAAATTTCTTTTTTATCTATGCCTTTCTGCTTAATTCTTTTGTTAAACCACATCAAAGATGCCGGAGTGAAGAAATACTGTCACAGGCAAGTTCATTAAAAGCATGAATATAAATGGAGAAAAATATGCCTAAATTAAGATTCAGCCCAAACTTTTTCAGGAGCAAAGTTTTTTGTTTTGTTTTGTTTTGTTATTTCAATTCCATCATATCATCTAAATGGAAGAATATTTATAATACACAAATCACTGTTTTTATCTTTGTCTTGATATTTTTGAATATTTAAAGGAGATACTTTAAACAGTTATAATTGTCTTCACTTGTCAGTTTAATAAAGTACAGAACCCACTGATAAGAGATATTTTCTTTTTTTTAAAAAAAAGATGTATTTATTTATGCATACAAGAGCTAGGGTGTAGGCCAGAGGTGTGGGGTGGTGAGGATTCACCAGAGACAAAGTGGGGAGCAGAACAGGCAGATCCACTGAAATCCACTGCTGAGGGGAGCAGCGGGCGAGGCAGGAGAGGTCTGCTGTGCCCTGTGGGAAGCTCCCTGGTTGAGGCTCGAACTCGTGCTGCAGTGGCTGCTGATAGCTTCATAGTGCTGAGACTTAACCCCTTGCACCACCAGGGAGGTCCTAAGAGATGTTTTCTATCAGGTACTAATGTGAAATTGTATCCATATGCCAGGACAGAAATTTGCTCTAATACAATTTTCCGTGGACACACAGTCTCTCCTCGGTGTAAAAGGAATGTCATTAAAATCTGACTAAAATAAGCAATGGAAGCAGGATGTGCTTTGTATTTTTTATAGTGACAATAAAGTGTTTGGGGCTGGGAATAATTAATTGTCTTTATAAAACAGCAGGAGTTCACTTAGACAAATAACCAGCATTTACAAGTGCTTGGAAAAAAAACAAAAGTAAGATAAACTTACTGTGCAACTACTAATCTGAGAACAAAGACTATAATAATAGCTGTAAACAGTCTGTATTTTCAGACATGCTATCACTAAAATGTTTACTCCTCTGCAAAAAAGAAGGCAGGCAGCTTTTGGTGAAAAGTTAACTTCTGTGAAAACAGGTACAAAAAGTATTTTACAAAAGCAACTGTGCTTTCCACCGCTGCCAAATCTACAATATTAAAAGTTTGAAAATACCATTTCTCTGAATAATATATATATACACTTCAATAAACATATACTATTCCATAAATTTCTACCTTTTGAGTCAACCTTCCTGAGCACAGACACATTTCTCTACTCA
Organism: Scalopus aquaticus; assembly: GCA_004024925.1. Taxonomy (NCBI): domain Eukaryota; kingdom Metazoa; phylum Chordata; class Mammalia; order Eulipotyphla; family Talpidae; genus Scalopus; species Scalopus aquaticus. Next base: position 46,642 of record PVIJ01002693.1, read on the forward strand.
ATTGGCAAATAGATCACTAGCACATTAGCATTTGTTTTACTACCTCTCCACCAAAACATTTCAGTACAATTTTAAAATATTTGGATAATATGCCAGGATTTAAATAGAACATTAGTTGAGAATGAATTCAGGGTATTTATTCATATATTCAGACTTGTTCCAATTTAGAAATATACATATATACTTTCAGGAATGACTCAAGTCAGCTCACATTTATCCATAGGCAGTCAAAATCAAAGGAAAATATTTGGGTTTAACAAGATTTCAATTTCTTCAAGTTAATGTTTATTTCCTGGATTCACGTTCGTGATGCTAACCCAGAGAGATGTCATTCCTGAGTAATGCCTTAAGCATGTAGGAGCGTGCTTTCATTCTTTTGCTTTACTAATGTGAAATAACTTTTATATTTTGATTCATTAAAAGCATAGTGTGTGCTTGCATATTTGTACTAGAAAAAGACCTTGCAAGTGTTATTCTGTGGCATGTTTGGAATGTCAGGTGGTCTGGAGTTCAGCAACCATATGATTATCTGTTTCCACTGTAGCTTGTTGGTAGAAAAGATTCTGGGAATCTTATCCATGTTCAAATAAGGAAAATATTTTATCCAGGAAAATGGAGTATAGTTTTCATAAATTTTTTAAAGATTTATTTATTTATGCATACAAGAGCTGGGGTGTAGGTCAGAGGTGTGGGGTGGTAAGAGGATTCACCAGAGACAGAGTGGGGAGCAGAACAGGCAGATTGACTGAAGTACACTGCTGAGGGGAGCAGCAGAGAGACAGGAGAGGTCTGCTGTGCCATGTGGGAAGCTCCCAGGCGGGGATTGAACTCGTGCTGCAGTGACTCTGGATAGCTTCATAGTGCTGAGCTTGACCTGTTGCACCACCAGGGAGGCCCTAGTTTTCATAAATTTTAGAGAACAAGGCAAGAATCAATTTAGGGAGTGAGGCTCTCCCTCGTGTTGGAAGAACCTGGAAACTGGTGAAAGGAATTACTGCAATATAGGTCATTCTGGAGCCCTGAGTCACAGGAACTCAGTTAGCCCCTTCGTAGTTCCCCCTTTGGCTCTGAATATATACCGAGCTTTGCACTGCTGTCGGGAGCTTCCCACCCAGCCTCAGCACCAATAGTGCAAAGCTGCACCCCAATCCTGTAGCACACAAGAGACTCAGCTCCCTTGTCATTAGTGACAACACACTGATTTATCTCCAAGAGCTAACATGTCATATGCTGGAAGCTTACTTTTCCTATAATCCAATATCGCTGCTGGAAACAGCTAAAGCTGTACTCTGAGGCACACACATACCTGCCCAAACCCGTGCTGTCCAGAGGCATCCACCAAGTAGAATTCAGGTCAGACTAGAGCAGCAGGCACTCTCAGGACTGTCTGTTGCCACTAAGTGTTTGTAGGTTGGCTGAGGGATGTGTGGCTAGAGAATGGACCGTGTCTGCTAAGGTCACTGTCAAAGCCAGAAAAAATTCCAGTTTTTCCTGAGCATCAGGATCTTATGAAGGCCCAAGCATCTCCCAGACACTCCCCTGGCTCTTCCCTGTGCCCTTGTGTTCTACCTCACATGCTTGCAGCCCCGTTGCCCTCTTCCTGCAGGGATCTTTCCAATGAGGGTGAAGGGATGACTCGCTCCTCAGCTCTGCTGGGTCCGCAGCAGTGAAAGTCTGTGGAACCGGATCTCAGTTCTTCAAATACCAGCTCCTGCCAACGGCCCAGGCGAGACCCTCTCACCTACACAGAGACTTCAAACCAACATCCATGTGGCCCTACTCAAAGCTTCTCTATGCCCAACTTGCTCTCCTAATATTCATACCTAAATGTGTCAAAACTGCAACAAATGTTGGGGTCTTTAGGGTCCCTACAAAAATACTTACCTCTTCCCTGCCTAAATTCTGATAAATAAATGGGCTGGCAGGCTGAAGCTTAATGTCACTTCCATCACTAATAAAGACTAAGCCGGGCCTCTGCTTCCCAGAAAGCTGATTGACGCAACCATCTGTGACTTCCAGACTTGGGGAGAAGCTCCTTGGTGCAGCCTTGACGGCAACAGGGCCATCGAGAGGAACCAGGAAGAGTTCCCCATCTTGTTGCACTTATAAGACACAGATTTTTCTCTAATATCCTTTTAGAACCACATGTTGGTTTTTACCTGATATTTAAGGATGATTGTGATATAATGCATAACATATTTCGACTAAAATTCATGTGGTCTATTAATCCCACTAATTACTAATAAAAACATCAACAAAAGCTCCTAATCCTGAGTAAAAATATCCTAGTTAAAATCAAGCAAAAGATGGATTAAAATCCTCATCTTGCAGGTATGTTTTGAATAATAGGTGAGTACCTCCAGCTGTCTGCTTCGTGGTTGGAAGTTTTCAGGATTGTCGTGTTTCACATTACCAATTCCCTTTGCACATTATTCCCCCTCGGCTAATTGCCTCCTTTCCTTCATTTGTACTAATTAAGCTACATTTTGTTTGACACATTAGCTTGAATTATGTCACCAAAGTAAAACAGCTTTAATAAAGCTCAGTTCTGCAGTGTTAGTGCTAAGATCGTTATCGATTACAAATTGACCCTCGAAAATGAATTTTTAAAAAAGGTAATTAAATTATGTAGAGAGATACGTATTTCAAGTTTTTTAGGAATAAATCCCACTCACATGTCTTTCTTTTACCTCTTTTATAAAATTTCTATGAACTGTTTTGATGGAATAAGCAATCTGCATTCCTCTGATGTGTGATTTATTTTTCACTCATGAAAACTTGACGGGATTTATTTTCTCACTCTCTCTTATAGATCTGATGAGGTGCCATTGGTCCCAAGGTCATAAACAATTATAATAGAGCTGGATTAGAGAGCTGCCATTTGGTGGACAGATTGCTTCAAAAATTATAGGCGACTCCCATCCCATACGCTCAATTGTCCTACAAGTCTGCAAGCTGGTGGTGCTGAGGGGTCTGTGGCCATATGGATAGGCAAAGAGGGAGTTTTGCTTCTAGCAAAAAAAGTTGAGACTTATTAAGCGTGTCTACCCGGCCTGAAGTAGCTGCTTTAGTAATTCCAGAGGGGGAGAGAAGATTCCAATTCCATTATCTGTTGCTATCAAGATGTTACCCATGTCCTGAGAGACTGTCTAACTATCGCTGGGAAGTGGCCCTTCAGTGAGAACAGATGGTGCCAACAGGCACAAGACAATACGGATGACTTCCAGGTCTGGGATAAGCAGAACCGTGGGCAGAGCTTTGAAAGCAACGCAAGGGAATAATCACCCAACAAGGGAGCGGTTTAGTGGGTGCGTGAACAATGGAATAGCAACAATAGACCAGCCCTCCTTATGGGTTGATGAAGGCCTCCTCTCTGGATGTTCTGAGATCCAGGAACTACTACCAGAAATCTCAATGGCGAGTTTTAAATTTGGAACCTCATAAAGTGACTGAATTAAGAAAACCATGTGGTGGAGGATTTATTTTTAAAACTGCAGTTAGTCTTGCCGAGGGGGCAGTGCTTTATTAAAGGAAAATACATCAATCCACAACTCTGATTCCTAAATGAAAAACAAATGTTTTTTCTAGAAGTTACGGAAAGAAAGAAATCCAAGAGAATATGCTCAAAATGGCTTCATATGCGGAACTGAGTTAACTGAGGAAGAATCCGGCATCTGTTTATCTAGATCTCCATTTTGTGACCAAGCCCTCTGTTTCTGCAAGAGTGGAGTTTGGTCAGAGAAGAGGAGCAGAATTCTAAGGGTGCCCCCTAATTCAGGTCCTGCGGAGAAGGAGATGTGCATATATAATTCAGGTCACTAATTAGCAGACACCGAAACGTCCATCATCGTGGAATACCTGAAGAGATGCAATATAATCACGTGAGCTCTCCCAAACACTAACGGAAAGTCAGGAGAGGTGAGTCGGGAGTCGGGAGGCAGAGAAATTTGAAGCCTGGGAAGGAATGAGGCTGCAGTTGCTGGCTTTGTAGGTGGGCAGGGGCGTGGTGGGGGGAGCAGCCCATCACACAGACTGGAGGCGTCCCTGCTTCAGTATCAGAAAGAAAACAGAGACTCAGCCCCATGACTTCACCGAAGAAAATTCTGTTCGCCACCAACGTTACTGCAGCACGAAACGCTTAATCCTTACACCTTTTCGGGAAGAACAGATACACACGGGAATCCTTGAAATGTTCAATTTTCCTTGTAATTGTCTTTTAAAATTTATTATAAATGATTCCATTTCTAATATATGGTGAGCAAATATGCAAATATTACATGTTAATGTGGCATAATTAAAACAACAGGGGGATAGATATCCACACTCTCCACTTCCTACTTAATTCATTGCGAACCTAAAACTATTCCAAGAAGGGAAGCAGATTAAAAATAACAAGCACGTTATTATTATTGTGATTTTGTGTCTTCATCATAACTCCCTTTAATAACACATAAGGAATTTTACTCAAGTTCAAACTTTTGGATTGTTCATTTTTCTCTGTGAACATCTGATGATATTCCTCTAGCCTCCAGCATTTTATTCTCATAATATATTTATTTCTGGCTCGTCAGTTTCTGACTACCACACTGCTTTAGAAAAGAATGTAAATTGAAATTTAATATGCTTAAAATTTTTCCTGGACTGTGTACTTCTAAGTATTACAACATCTTTAGAATTGAATTATATGGTAGATACTGTTATTAAGGCTAATGAAAATATAACTACATTACACACTGATTAAAATAATAGAGTTAAAATTATATGGGAAATGCATGAGCAAACGCACTTGATGGGACTGCTTTCTTTAAGGTATTTAATGTTTCCATGGACAACTTCTACTTGCTACCAGACTAACATTATGTTCACAAGAATTCCAAGAACAGACTCTGGGGCTTCTGAGAAAGTCTTAGAGAAAGTATTTCAATAATTCTGTTTGGTATATTGGTTGCAATAGAAGACCATAATGTGTTAGAGTTATTCTAGTAAATAATAAATGAAACTAATAAGTGAAAACAAGTAGCTGATGAATGCATGCCACTGTCGATATTTCTTAGCATTCTCTGCTAACTTGGGGATCCCCCTGAGGAGCAATGGAAACTTTTGTAATATCGGAGGGTGGAAAAGGCAGGGTCAGTACATGAAAATTGTCAAGAGCACCCCTGCGCCCTCACCCTGTCAAATGCGTGTGCTGAGAAAGGATGCAAAACTGGTCAAACCCCCCATCTCTTGGCCCATTTCCCATGAACAGTGTGTGTGTGATTCGTGCCTCACAGAGTAGGCTGACTATGAGGTTTCTCAAACACCAGTATTTAAAACGGTCCCTTCGACTGAAGGTTTTAACCCCTGAGAAATGCACCAAATTAAATCTGAGGAGAAGGGGGAGGGGAGGCTTTATTTAGTAAGGTGGAGACGTGGATACTGCAGCAGAAAGGGGGATGTGGTCTCCTCTAGCAGAGCAATTCGGGAAAGAGTAGGTACAAATAGAAGCTGCAGACTTGAAAATTGATTTCCTTAAAGTGCCTCATGCTGGGATAAGTTCCTCAGAAGGTTGTTTAGTACCCCAGGGGTTCTCTCTAACCCAGTTTGAAGAACATTTAAAAAGAACGAAAGCGATTTAATTGAAAATGAAGTTGCTGGAGACAAAACCTAGTACCTGGTAGAACATTGAGAGAAGAGAGTGCGAGAACACAGATGTTTCAAGGGTGGAGAACTTTCCTCAAGCATGTTGAATATGAAGAGAGAATGCTGGGAGCAGTAAGCATACTCTGAAAGCTGCGGGGGCGTGCTTCAATAGTCCAAAGATAAAACCACCAGGCTGAACTTACAGCGTCCTGAGTAATAAAGGAGACTCCTGAGGCACAGTCAATCTGAGAATCTCCACACCTTTATGCTGGGGCTGTGGGCATCAGGACTCCCTGCATTGTCTGCAATCTCAGAGGGTAAAGTACCATCTCGGTGAGATGAGACTCTTCTTGCTTTGATGTTGCTCTTCATCTTTTCCTCACAAATACTGAATATCTCCAATTCGTCATTCAATCATTTTGATACACCTAAAATTCTAACATCCAACAACGTACCACAGTCTAGCCTGGGTCCCAGCCTGCACCACCTGCTGGCTTGTTACTGGTCTGTCCACCAGTGGATATTTCATTCTGTTCTCCACACACAAGCCTAAGTCATCTTCGCCAACAGATTGAGATGGTGTTGTCCTTGGAGTCCAGCTCCGTCCCCACACGCCCTCTTGGCTCACACTTTGTGAAGGCTTTCCTCAAAAGTCATTTTCTCTGTGATGCCTTCTCAATGATCTGTAAAATTTCATTCTTCTCCTGCTTTTGGTATTCACTGAACTGCTTCTAAATTGCGACACAATAATTTTTACGTTGCTTGTTCTTTCCTAGACAGAAGAGTTACCTGTTTACTGTGTTGATGGTTCTATCTCCATGACACTGTTAATTCTCTGGCAAATAATAAGTTTTCTTTTTTAGTAAAAAATGTGATCAAGGAATTTTTATTGCTATTGATGATTATATTTTTAAGATAATTAGATAAGATACATGCAATAGTACTGAAAGACTAAAAGAAATTGAAAAGAAAGGGAGTTCATGTTAAGACTAGATCTCTGGGAATACGGAAAAGCACGACTCAAGAGCACAGAGAGAGAGGGGCAGCAAAAAGGAGGCCCATTCTCCCATTTTAGTAAGAGGGTGAGAAAATGGGTGTTTAAGATACACAGTTTCCAACCTGAACAACCTTTTGTTTTCTGCTTACTTTGGTAATGTAATCATAGCCTCAGAATTAGCTGAGCTCAATTTTTTTAAGATAACTGAAATAGTTGCAGAGAATTGAGAAGAGCTGAAGAGGCAAAAGTTGACTTACTGAAGAGTACACAGTGACTCACATTATATATGGGGCTTGGTGAGCATTACAATGAAATCCATCCAGCACTCTCAATGATCTCCTGCAGAAACATGGCGTAGTCTGGAATCTTACTGATGCTAGGATTTAGTCTGGGCGATACCGAGAGGCTACAGTAGGAAACACTGAAAGGACAGATGCCTTGGTGGTGCCATCATTCCACTAGGGACTTAAAATGGCGGAAAGCAGATCATTCACCTGGAAGGAGGCAGGCAGGTGGACGGAAATAGTGTGACAGCTCAAAGAGCTATGGGGCCAGAAATGATTGAAACTTTTAGAAGTTGGTCAGTTGGAGTAATGACCGTGAAGGTGGCCAGTGCAGTAGAGACAACAATAGGAGGTCTCTGTTGAAGGGCTGGCCATTCATACAGACCGAGTCTCGATCTCGGGGAAAAGGCGGGTGATAAGGAGAGATTTCAACACCTTTAGTTAACGTCACTGGTAGATATAGTGATGATCGTTTCACTGGTAGATGATTTTTTAAGTGGACAGTAGCGCATCTAGATGCCGTGAGCCCAACAGACGAGCTTTACTTGTTTTTCCTCGTTTTATTTTTAGAAGAAATAATGATCACGTTGCCTGAGTGGGGTCTTGGGCTGAAGGGCACGGAACTAGCCACCAGCAGCTGAGGCATACCTGTGTGGTAAATCCGGGCTATTTCCCATGTGGTAGCCTTCACGCAAGGGATGCTCAGAAAAACAAAATCCTCCGTGGCAAGCTGGGCAGCATTTTGCACGGGGAAAGGTGAGGGAAGTGGGAGATGTTGTCCTTTGGGAATAAGGAGCTGAGGGGGGCATAAAAGACGGCAGGGAGACTCGCGGCCTGGCCAAAAGCGAGGCCAGAGTACTGGGTGGCCGGGCGACCAACTGGGGGCCGGCTGGGCGTTTGTGCCGAGCCAAGGGACTGGGCCAGGGCTCTTGAGCTCGGTGGGTCCTCGGGCTCCGGGCGGTGTCCACGGCCGGGTCGCCCAGACCTGCGGTAGCTGTCACCTCATCCCTGCATCTTCATGACCGAGGCCAGGAGGTGCGCGGTGCTGTTGCGGCCGCTGTCCAGCAGCGACACCAGGCTCACCGCGCTGTGGCCTCATGATCCATCTACCTTGTTGACGGCCATTCTCCTAAGAGAGATGCTTCACTGCGGAGCTTCGGACTCTGAAGAACTGAAATTGCTCCCAAAGTGTTGGGGTGAGGGTGAGGTCGCCTTTCCTTGGTCTCAGTTTCTCCCTATGTCTGACCAAATTGTTCGGACTCAGAAAATGAGGCTAATCTATATGTACATTCAGCGACCTGAACAATTCCTACGTCACCTCTTACAGGATATTATAGGCAATATTGGTGGGACAGTTATGGGCAAAGATTTCATTTTTCAATCCCCAAAGTATCTGCTGTTTTCTAGACAGTTATATTTGAAAAATCAATATTTTTTATTACGATGGTCACAAAACAGTCCCTCGATATTTTAGTGTTTAAAACATTGCAAAGTATAAAATGTTTTAAAATGTAATGTTTATCATTAAAATATAAAAGGCATTAAAATTCTCCAGATTGAAATAAATATTCATGCGACACTTAATGTAAGCTTTTAAAACTCCTTTTTGTTATACTCGTGAAGGGAATTTTTCCTGGGACACTGAAATCTCTTCTGATATTATCCTTTAATCTTAAAAAAATAACTAAGTTAAATGCTTATATCTCAGGAAAGTTTTAATCTGGTTATATTATTTACAACTAAAGTCAATGATACCTATGTTTACCAGATAACTTCAAAGTGTGAGATTTAATTTTTTGCTTTAAACATTAAAAAACAGGCTTTAAAAATGTTAAGTGTTTTAACCACTTTTCAACAAATTCCTTCACATTAATACTAGATTTCAATTAAGTAGCCTTCAATGTATCTATAGATAATACAGAATTGTCATGTCTGGATCTTTTGTATAGAACACTTGTAAAATGCTTTATATTTTCTCACAATGTACAGATGTTCTGTATAGATGTGTTGGGAGCCACGGGTGCCCACACTCAACAGCACTGAGTGCTCCAGGCTGGCAGGATGATACCAAGCGAGAAACGTCCAATTTCCTATGTTCTCTTTTTTTACTCTTTTTACTATATTCCTAACTTAATCATTTGACCTGTGGTCTCTGTTCATTCTGTGCAAAGATGACTAATGATTCTTTATCAGTTTACAAAATTCACCATGATACAGTTCAGAGATCCAGTAAAGATAAACAGAGACGACACAAAAACCCTTTAGCTAGAAATAAAGCGAGCTATTTGTTTAGTAACTCAATAGAGCTGGAGTCCAACTTAGCACCTAATATGTCCAGCAAAGACCACTAAGGTTCAGAGACAGCATGGACTAGAGGGCGAGCTCAAGGGAGGTTGAAGTTCCCGCTGTGATTTCTAGAGAGTAGCCTGCTGTGCCTTATTGTGTGTCGTCAGAGGTGTTTACAGAAAAGAAGGAAAACACTGCAGACTTCTCTGTCTTTTGCTCTGGCTTCTAGCAACCAGACTCTGCCATCCAAATGCACGTCTTGATCCTCACCCGAGTTTAGTAGCTTTGTCTATTTCAATGGCCTTTTGTCTCCTAGATATAGCTCAAACTCTTATCATATTTTCATGTGGTATGGCAACGCTCATGCTTCCAAATTTTTCTTTTCTGACCTGAACTGCTTAAATAAGCGATTAAATGGTGCCTCATTGAAGGCTGGCTCTCTGGATCATTTCTTTCATTGCACCACCACTATTTTTGCTGAATAGACACGGACACATACACATATAGCAACCGTTTTTGCTTATCAAAATTCTGAAAAACAGTACCAGGTGATTGCCGGTTGTTTCGTTTGTAACTGCTTTTGTATGCTAAGGGAGGTCTCCACCTCATGCACACTGAACTAGTGAAAGCCGCTTTCTCTAAGAGCTATTTGATGTCCAGAAAGCCTGGTGAGCCTTTTATTATGAGACTTACTGGCCATGATTTTCCTGCAAGGAAGGTCTATTTGCCAAGAAAAAGAGAAATGCCACTCCTAAAAGATTTGACCTCCGTTTCAGCATGGAGCCCATGCTGTTTTGATGAGCTCAGATCACTGTAACATAGCTTCATGGTGAGAATAGTGTGTGTGTGTGTGAGTGTGTGTGTGCGCGCATGCGCGTGGACTTTTATCATTTAAGTCTCCATGTCAATAACATAAAGTCAAAACAGAATCTTTAAAAGCATGAAAAATTACTGATACAATAATTCTTTTACAAAGGCTTACTATGAAATAATTCCCAATGATAATTAGGAAGGCTGATCTATAGAATTGCACTGAAAATTTGTGAATGTTATATTCAAATTCTTGATTATTTCTGATCCTGAAATATAATAAAAGTTAAGTAATTGAAATCTAGACAGCCTAAATTGCAAATGAATATTATAACTTGCTTTTACCATTTGTTCTGTTCTCATTTATGCAGAGGTAAGTGCATAATTACTTTAGCAAAATTTCCCCTTATACCAGTTCCCTTATTAATTATCTCATAATGTCTCTCCTTTGGAATAACTCACTTCATAATTTCTCAGCAGTGCTAGCTAGAAATGTATCAACAGTCATTGTTACCTAAGCATTGATCTTTATCATAAGGTACCTATTTACTCAAGCCTCGTTCTTGTATTATATGTTGGTGATTTAAGGCAAAATGACATGACATACAAAGTTGCGGTCACGTATCATAGTTTTCTAGCATTCCCCAGTCTTTCTGAATTGGAATTTCTCTGTCTGAAAAACTTCAGAAAATAATATTAAACTTTCAATTTTGCAGGGAGGATGTTGTTGCATAATATTTATAAGAAATGTTATAATCTGTAAATTTTATGTGCATATTGATTATTAGTCAACATATTAGAAAGATGGAGAATTCTCTATAAACTCATACAATTCTTAGAAGTTGTTTTCTGCTTCATTTCTTCACATTTCACATTTCCTTGCCCTAAAATAGAAACTTTCATCAAGGATCAAATTAAATCTTTACCATTTGATAATAAATTGCCAAAAGGTTGCCTTGTTTCCTTGAAGAAATTTTAGGTTATTTCCTACAAACAAGTTCACTTTTTAAATCACAAATTAGGCACCAAATATGGGCAATTGACATTGACGCATTCGTGCCATTTAATCTTTGGATCCCATACAGATAGTACCAAAATCACAACGGGGCCTTTATATCCCAAGTATTCAGTTCAGAGTCAATTCTTTCAAACTTCAATCATCATGTCACTTCACCTTTCCGTGATTTCTTGACCTTGACATAACTTTTAATACTTAGGAAATTACGTTGTAGAATTTCAGTCAATCTGATCCTTCTGAAATTTTTTCACACTCAATTCCACCTTACACTTCCATGGGAGGAATAGGGAAGCAATGATGTGTGATTCTCATCGCATCTTACAAGTCTTGTACAATTTTACATTGTCCCTTTTAAGAAGATACTAATTGTAATCACTTGATTAGGGCAGCGTTGGCCAGGCTGCTCCTCTGCAGAGTTTTTCTTTCCCACCACGACCAATAAGCGCTTGGCGGAGTGTTTTTGAAACTGTAAATATATGGTTCCCCATCAGTCCTTTCTGGGTGAATAAATTATCTACCAACAGACTCCTAAGTCCTACTTTATTCAAAGAGTTTAACCCATTCTGGGTCTACCTGGTGGCCTAGGGGTTAAGTCTCAGCACTATCACCTTGAGGGCCCTCCCAAGACCTCAGTTCGATGCCCGGCCAGGGAGCTTCCCACAGGGCGCAGCAGACCTCTCCTGTCTCCCCGCTGCCCCCTCAGCAGTGGATTTCAGTACATCGGTCTGTTCTGCTCCCCACTCTGTCTCTGGGGAATGTTCTCATTCCTCCCCCCTGCACCTCTGGCCTACACCCCAGCTCTTCTACACACACACACACACACACACACACACACACACACACAATCTCACAATAAAGGAATAATTCTTTTTTTAAAAAGAGTTTAATCCATTCCTATCCTGTTTGATAGTCCGCGCCCCCCTTTGGCCAGCGGGAGCCCTCAGGTTGGTTTCCTGGGGGGCTCACGCGTCTCCTTCCCCTGCTGTTCTCAGCCCCCTTGCTTTCTTGCACAATCAGCTTTTCCAGAAACACTTCACACTTTCTTGCCCCTGCCTTGGAAACATCCGTTTGGGCAAGGAACCTAAGATTCTTGCCATGGAGGATGTTATCTAAGAATCACAATCTGACTGGTGAGTTCAGCCCATGAGCACTCGGGGTTCCAAAGACGCCCCGCTAGAGGGGAGAAGACCCTGCTCCCCGCGTGCGACAGACAGAAGGCGCGGCCTGGGCGCGCGCGGCGCAGTGAGGCGCAGGCCTGAGGAGCGCACGCACAGGGTCGCTCACACAGACGCGGGAAACGGCCTGACCGGCCTCCAGCGCTCTGCCTGCAACCAGGGCCCCTGAGGCCGCGCGGGTCTCGCAGTTTCTCTCGGAACCTCAGGAGAGCCGGGCCGAGCCGCCAGAGCCCAGGCCCCGTGCCTGGCAGGACGCAGCGCGCCCCGGTGACCGAGCCCCAGTCGCCGTTTCCTGCTGCTCAGAAACTTCTCTGACACCCGGCACGTTTCATGCCACCACAGCCAGCCCCAGAAAGCGACTGAAAGTGCCTTTGGTGTTTCCATTATCAGACCTTCGCGTTTTCACCCTTGACTCAGCAGAAGACACTTATCTGTGAACGGAGAAAATAGACCTTTGCTCTTATCTGTCCTTTTAAGGCAAACGAGGCGATAAAATCTCCTCTCAGAGGGCAGCCTGCTTATTGCCCACCGTCCTTAGTTTTCTAATAGAATAAATTAGAACTTGGCAACTTGGTTCCCACCACCACCAAAGCTGATTTTACTACTTCTCCCTTCGTTGGGAAGAGTGTGGATGGCACAGGGTGGCCGAAGCGCCCGGCAGATAATCATCAGCCCATTTCTCTGTGAAATTCCGCGTTTAAATCACTCGTGCACATTAATGTCCTCCAAGTCGAGTTCAAGTTCTGAACTTCATCAGGAGATATTTGTTATCATTGAACACTGTAGGAGGCCACTGAATGTTTCCATTATGTTTTTCCTGTAAATGTTCGCAACAGTTCCTCTCTGTTATGCTTTAGTAGAAAATGCATGGAACGATCCAGAATGCCTTTTTATTTTAATTTGGTGTAATTGCTTGCTCCTTGTAGTATTCTTGAGAACTTTTTTAATTTCTCCATCTATGTTTATTAAATAGAATGTCTTTCATCATCGCCAAACTGCATTATGCACCCCCATTTCTGAACAGCAGTAAACAGAGCGGGGCCAGTGTTTAAGACAGTGAGATAACATCTCTTGAAAAGATAATACATCTCTTTCTAGAGTGAATCTCGCCAGAGAATCTCAAAGCAATTAAAAATAATGGGAAAATACTGTTCTCAGGGAAATTTGTTTCACAGTTTGAAACAGGTAAATCCATTTCACAGTTGGAAATATTGGCAGCAGAAAGAGATTAGATAAGTTCTTAAAAGTCCACATTTTGCCAAGAATAGTCCATGCATCCTACAGACTCGCTCATCTCCGAAGCGCTCAGTAATTCTTCCTTTTCTGCCTAATTCAGGCATGGCTGATGTTTTCCTGCACTGTTCCACGATCCAGAGAAATTCAGAAATGGAGTCTATTATACTGAATCCTGAGCTAAGAATAAGAGCAATAATCTCTGGTCTTGTCTCTCATTTTTCAGTCATGTGGCGCTGAGAAGATACTTTGCACTTTAACCACTGAGGGTGAGGACACGGGGGAGGGCCTCAGCACCTGATTAGTAATTACGGGCGCCTGGTGCGGTGTGGGGTGGTGATGTGCGTCTGAGGAGGCAAGCCAACTGCCCCAGCCCTCACCAGCGCTGCAAACCAATGCTACCTCAACACCTTTTTCCAGCTCTCCATTTGAAAAAACAAATCATTGATTTGACTTTCCTGTCATCCTTTGAGGGTTGCTTTTTACTTTTTTGTGGGAAAACAAAGGGAATAAAAGAATACAGACTCAAGTCTCAGCTGTCACAACTATCGCATTACAGACTATCATGGCGAGTATAGTGAGGATATGGGGGAGGAAACAGTGTGTTCTTACATCTGACAAACCATCATTGAGAAATAGCCATTAAAATGTTTCTCATAACTTTTATTTCATTAAAAGTTAGAGGAATGTGGCATGAAGGCTTCTGTCAAACATATGCTGACTCTCCCTGGAACCATATACATTATTGGTAGGAAAAAGTATGGCACCTTTGACATTTCATAATATAAAATAAAAATATTGTAATGTGCACTGTGCTCTTTTAGATACCTAATATTTAAAAGAATGGTTTCTTGATGAAACTATTATTTCTGTGCACATAACTGCATGGTTTCATCATCCGTTTTACATAATTTCCCAAAATTGGGCTGAGATTCCGTTGGGTTGGAACCACCCATAGGAATGCTCTCCGTGGCGGCCAATAGCGCCAGCACGTCTTTCCAGATCTTGCTGTGGTTTTCACAAACACAATTTTCACATTCTAACTCTGGTAGACCTGACTCTCTTCCAGAAACAGCTTGAAAATACATTGAGCCAAGTTAAAATAAAAGGAAAAGAAGAAAAGTCAGTTAAGCCAAAAAAGTATGCACGCAGCCAAGTATAAAAAGATTTAACCACAGACAAAAGATAAACTTCTCAAGAACAGTTAAGATGTGCCGTGTAATTTCAGTAAGATCATCTATGTGTGGAAAATGGTAAAAGATTGATGCAAGAATAATTCTCCATGATAGTGCCCATTAACATTTCTTTGACGAGTGTCCTAAGAGTGATGTCATCAGAAATGGAGTAATTTTAGTGATATCCTGACATTTTTATCCTGATATTTGCATATAAAACTGAAAAAGTCATTCCAAACATAAAAGCAGTGAAAACAATGGTGAAACGATCAGAATCAGCTGCATTAGGTCCTGGAAAAAAATCAAAATATTGCCACAGCATGGGGAATCATTCTCTGGAAAAAATACTGAATTGCATTAAGGACAATAAGCACCCTGGTTATTTTTTTCCTGTGTAAATGTATTTTGACATGTGAAACATACACATATATATAAAATAATTTAAAATAGATATATGTTTTAAAATGAACAGGGACCTTGATGGTGTTTTAATTGACCCCAGAGCCCTGCTGAGTGTCCCAGTTGGATAGTTGTCTTGAAAAGAACAGCCCAGGCCCGGCCCAGGAAGGAGAGGAACTCGCAGTCGGCCAGGCTGATGTGCTCAGCAGCTGCCCGGAGGCTCTCTCAAAAGCCACGTCTGTTTCGAGTGACTGTAACCTGTCTTTTCTAAAGCTGCTTTCCAAGAACAATCCTTAAAATGTTGACAGACAGATGTTTGAGTTATTGCTGCTGAAGCAATGGTAATGCTTGGGAAAAAGAGTTCACTAGTTAAAAAGTCTTCAAGGGGAATGAGTTGTTCAGGGCAACACGGGCTGGGAAAAGCTCCGACAGATTCCTGGGAAACCAGGACAGAAACATGCCCGGGATGGCTCACGCCTGGGAGGACCTGAGACGCTCCAACCTTCACATGCGACTCCCCTGGAGAGCCCACAGCAGAGGGCGAGGCGGACGGAGAGAGTAGATTCGGTGAGTTGTTTTGGAGGATGTTCTCACAATCACGGGTCCCCTCCGCAAACTAGTTTGTTTGGACAGTTATGGAGGAGTTGAAATATCATCCAGGATGGACAGGTGATGGGCAGGCAGGCAGGTGGGTGGATGGACGGATGAATGGGTGGGTGGAGAGACATTTTCTATATTTACAAGATTTTTGACATCAACTCTTTTCAATGTAAACATTTTAATGTAAAAGTTCCTCTCTCCCTCCTTCCCTCCCTCCCTTCTTTTGTAAAGCCTGACACTGAGTCAACCAGTGATGAGGCAACCTGAGTTCAGAACCTTACCCATTTCCTAAAAGGTGCATCTTTTGTTTCTACATACAAATAATTAAATAAATAAACCTCAGACTGCTAGTTTTGTGCCACTTACTACTCTAGAAGAGTTTGCTGAATTTCCCAGTATTTAACGACTCACACAAGTGTACTTTGTAATATTTGCTGATGAAAGCTGTTGACTCAGCAGACTGGATAAGAGAGCGACTGCTCACTCTGTAATCCAGAACGCGGCAGCGTAGTGTGATGACACGTCACTGACAAAAGAAGTCATCATGCTTGAGAGCAGGACCTTTTTGTCTTGTCCTACCTTTTTGCTCATTGTAATTTTATTTGCCTTCCTTGTTCCATTCTCACCAACTCTCTGATTTACCTTTCCTGGTAATAATTTCTACCAATAAATTTGCTTCCCAATCCTTTACAGTGAATTTGATTTTCTAAAACAAGTTACAAGTTTTTAGATCCCCTCCCAAAATATGTTTAATTCAAAGTAATCAGAATGTTTGCTTAATAAGTGATTGATTTTCTTTTTTTTTTTTAAATTTTGCAAAATAGGATACCATCACATGGAAAAATGATGGTTAGCTTTCATTTGCAAAGACACGTTCCCATGTGTCTACGTATCTTTATCCCTTTTTATTGTAGAGAAATGATGCAGAAGATTGCAATCCGTCATCATTAATTCATAGTACACAGAATTATTCGTAGGCCTCGGCCTAGAATCTTCCTCTGCTAAAATCTACTTCATCTTCAAAAATTGCCACAGCGGATCATCAGATGTCTTTGTAAAATACAAGCAGTAATCAAATCTAAAACAAAAGGTCATTATGTAAAGCTAAATGAGAACATCACATAGTATGTGATCGTTTTAACGTACAACTCGGCCTTGCCTACGCGATCCTTCCCTTCCAGTATTTTTAGCAGCCAAGCAGTATGGAGAATCAAGTCAAAAAAGATAAAAATGATAGCATTTTATAATGAAAGTATGCTCCAATTTTCTATGACCCTGGTAGCGATTCTTGGCACTTGTAAGCCAGTCAATGTCGAGTAAAAGAGGTCAGGACCGATAAATCACAAGTGAGAGGATGAAGTCACCAGCCAGTTCTCGTCTCTGCGCTAAACAGAATTTACCAGATTCGCTGCTAGTCTTGTCTCAGGCCAAAAGCTGAGAACTGACTCTGCCAAAAGAACACGATCCCAGGCACCGTATACCAAGCAGGAAGCTGAGAATCATCCACCAAAATTAGTCAAGACTGTTTTGTCAAGGTCCATTGGGTAAGATCTAGCATTTGATGGTGACCAAAGCTCAAACTATCTTTGTATTTTCAGTCATGATCTTTCACAAAATGGCTGGGAAATTCCTGTAATTTTATAATATCCTCCCCAGAAGCCTTGTGGTAAGCAGCAAAGAGAAAGGGACTGGATGCCTTAGAGCAAGCAGAGCTGCTCCTGTTGTTCTGAACGCCCTTGGCAAGCTCCTCGCATATGCACGGGGAGGGCAGACGGCCAGGCTCTGGGCACCCGCAGTGGACAACAGGCACCTCCGGACGCTGTCCTCACAGAGCGATGCCCACTGAGCCCCGGCTTACACCAGCTGAGCTCTCCCAACCTCACCTGCTCGGGAACCCATTAACAAAACCCGATCCCATCTCTTTGACACCAGTTTCCTTTCTTTCAAAGATATTATTCCTGATGACTAACAGACATGTCTCAGTTTTCCATCATCTAATAAATAAGAACAATAACCACTCTCGATCCCGGATGTGATTATGGTACTTTGCCTGTTTTCTCTTTGGGGAAAAAGAAAACTTCGTGTCTTCTGACTACACAGCCTCACTCCTAATCAATTTTCAATGCCAATGCTAAGTTCCCTGGTGGCCTAGTGGTTAGGATTCGGTGCTCTCAACGTCAAGGCTAATATAAGATGTCTACACTGGCTGATAGTCGATGCCATCGGTGAAATTCTTTTTTGGTCACTAATTGTCTTCCTATTGCTTGAAAGCAAATCCTTCTCTAGGTTATGTCTTAACAGCTTCCGGGAGTTTGCAATGATTCTCCATCCCCATCCTGGAACACGCATCTTCCCTTGTCGTCTGTGGAATCACATTCTTGCTTTCTTTCCGACTCACCGGCCATTTATTTTCAAGCCAACTTGCCGGCAGTTCCTGTTCTATTTCAGGACTCATTCTTTAGCCCTCCACTCTATTTGTCTCTCTGTACAGCTGTGGGAATGAATGAGTTTCCCAAAATTGAGAAGGTAATTTGAGTCTGAAGAACAAAGTAGGCACATCCATTAATCACACTAGAGTTTATTAGAGGCAGGGCTCAGACAGGGGTGCTCTGTGCTCAAGGCGGGAGGCAGAACCTCAGGTCCAGGCAGGACCCATTGCCCGCCAGCTGGGGTCTTCGTTCACCCTGCTCAGGACATGTGGTCTTTCTTGTGTAAAACTGATGACGCCAGACGTCTGAGGGGACATGCACATGTTTCTTTGTTCTATTACGTGCAACAGAGCTGTGTACACATCACTGGGGCAGCTCAATGCACATGATGGAAACAATGGGGCAGCTGGAAGAATCCACCAGCCACCGGCCCACGACGGCAGTGCTGCAGGTGGGGCCACATGGAGTTTCCTACACTCTGTTTTCTCTTTTCCTGGAGCTCGCCCATTCTCGTGGCATAAGACCAGCTCAAATAGAAGATGTCTACACGGCACTACACCAACTCAACACTACTACCACTCTCTTCGTGGGCTTCAAATGTTATTTTCCAGAACCTTACCTCTGTGTTGTTTTGTGTTATTGTTGGCCAACATGAGAAGTTCTTGCAAGTTGTAGAATGTGCAGCGGAGGCCACTGGTTCTCTGAAGGCGGCTGGACATCCTCAGGGGCCCAGTCTCGAGGGAGGCCTGCGACGTCACTGAAGACTTCTCAGAGAACCCCAAAAGTCTCTCTTCATTGCCTCAGACTGAGATCTTCAGTGTCTGTCAATTCCACTGACCTGCAGAGGACATTTTGAAATACATCGACAATCATAAGTGTGAGAGTCAAAGTTGTATTCTTTACAATGCAACTCCTTTTCTTTTAAAATTTTTCTAAATCTATCCAGTTAGGCTTTCTGGGCCATCCTGGACCCCTACTTCTCCATCCTCTCCCATAATGTATATCTCTATAGGTTTTGTTGCTTCTGACTCCAAATTGCCCTACCCTTCCCACTACAACCGCCTTAGTGGCAGCTGACTTTAGCTGGACGAATCCCTTTCTCACTTGCTCTATTTCGGGTTTTACTATCACTGCAGAGTAAGTTATCTGATGAATGTAACGGAGAAAATTAAATCACTTTTTGTAATGACAGTGAGAAAAGGTTTACATGTGTTGCATATATGTGAACATGTATGCATGTGTTTACTTATGCATGTGCATATTTACAGCTAAATAGCTATCATATATCTGATGTATACATCTAAATGCATGCTATGTGAGTGTATATATGTGTGTGGGGGGAGAGAGAATTTAATATGTCAATTTTCTATAGCTATTTTAGTATTTCAATATTACCTTTTGTTTGAAGCATGTGTCATTATCTATAGATTATTTTAGAGCAAGCTGTAGGACAGATAAAACAGTTCCATAAACATAAGTAGCGATTCGTTTTTTTCTTTGCAGGAAGTGTGCTTTCCTAAAGTGTAAATATCCTAGCTAAAAAAAAAAATGTTAAAAAGAGAAAATTATCTTTTATGTTAGAAAGTAATACCTTCTGTTCATTAACTTTGTGACAAACATTTGTAAAATCATTAGTGATACCTTTTTTACTGGGTGCATTTTCTGAGTTTCATTTGTGACTAGTAAAATCATAGGGTATGATGTAATTTCTTGTCAGCTGGATGCTCTACTTGTCTCTCCTTTTTTTCAGTAGAAAAAGACTCATGCAACTTTTCATCAGCTCAGTTTACCCTGCTCAGTGGTTCTGGAAATACCCAGCTTCGGGATCCATATTCCAAAGCAGAAAGATAAGTCAACAAATATTCCTAAATGTGCTACGGCTCTGAAATGTGTTTTTGTCACAATTTCTTAATGTTTTCCAAAGGAGCTAATATATTAGCATATTGATGAAAAACTTTGAATGAACACATGGCACTTTCAAAGGCAATTTTCATGATCTCCAGCTAGTTGCTAGAGTATCAGTAAAGTATAATACACTGAGAAAATCTTAAATTCAGATTATAATGATCTGCACTGCAGTGTGAAAAATACTGCCTCCATGCTCCCCAGGCTCCATAAACATCTTTGTTTTCTAAGTAATTGATTAGCATTTGGTTTTTCCAGTCAAAAGTTTATTTTTTAACCAAATTTTCCTCTCCTTTAATACTAGTCTCTGATGAACATTTGACGCCTATGTGTCATATGCAAAAAATATATATTTCATATAAGAAAGGAAATGCAGAGACAAATCATCATCATTATCATCATCAATATCTTTTCCTTCACTGGGGAAATCCACATTCTAATGTAAGAGACACACCAGTAAACAAGTACTTTTAGCCACAAGGGAGCATGAAGGGAGAGAGGCTCAAAGGTTTAAAGCAGAGAGGAAACTGTAAAGATGAATGAATGGGGCCCCAGGCCATTTGCTCCTCTACTTCACATACCCAGATTTTCCTTGGCTGGACAACCCATTTACCAATTCCCTGGGGTACAGATCCTATACTCACATCCAGCAATGGAGCCTGATGAACCAAAGTTAATTGCTGGAATCTCATTTATCCAGCCAAAGTGGTTGGTCCAGGTTTTTCCAGTTGTACCTTTTGTCTAATCATCGATTTAAAATTTGCTCTACCTCCCTAGTATAGGACTTGAGAGCCAAACATAAGCCAACACATAAAAATTGTCGACTTAGAAATCACCCAACAGTAATATAATCAAGACAATTTAATTTGATAGTAAGGATCATGACCCAGGATCCGCCCTCAAAGGGGATCCCCCACAGACATGGCACAAAGCAGCTTTAAAAGACCAAGCAGGATCGTGGCTCACAAAACTTAGGTCACGTCTTTGAAATCTGAGGTGGTTGATAGGCATCTTCAGACAGAATGTGGTGACGTGGGGTCTTTGTAGTAGTCAGCAGATGGTCTTCCTAGTCACCCATTAGGAGAAATAAACGGGTGAGTGTCCTTCTGTAGACATGCACAGGGCTGAGTCTAGCTGCTTACCACCCAGCTCACGGCTGTTGAGACAAGACGGTGTCAGATGACGCAAGCTCACAGCGCTCCACCTGCTATACTTGAGGAGTTCTCATCCAACCTCCTCACCTTTGTGTTCACTTGACTCATCATGTCCAACTTCTTTCCGTCAGTGAGGGATGCCTCTCGTCCTGCCAGTCAATGGTTCCTTGAAATCATGTGGTGTCTTAAGGCAGCATTAGATGTTTTTCCTTTGCCTTTGCTACAAATGCAGTAATACATAAATAAACGTGCTTATTTCATTGGTGACAAAGACCCACCCCAAAGACCACCATCTCTCCATCCAGGAAGTATCTCTTAAGGTTTTTATCGTGCCTTTGTTATAAACCCCAGTACTAGATTAATAAGTGATCTATAAACAAATATGGATTTCAGCCTATTTAATTTCCTGCAGGTTTTATATGTATATATTTTCTGTTACTTTATCAATGAAGCAGATAATTCTTTCCAAAGTTTAAGATAGGCATTCTTAAATCTTTCTTAGGTTTGTAAAGATTAGACCAGTGACTACAGATGTTTATTTTACACAGTGAAGCTACCAGCCATAATATTCTAATTTTTTAATTCACATATTCTAATCGAGAGAAGAACTTCAATTCTTCCTGGGGGGAGGGGGGGGATCCTTCATTATGCAAGATCCTATACATAAGTAGGAGTGACTTTGAAACCTCTCTATTTTGTAAATGTACTTGCACAGTTGAAAATCTTAACGTGTCCATACAAAGCAATTACTCGGTGTCTCTCCATGACAGAAAGATGGAGCCAGGACTTACAAATCTTGATTATGTTAAGCTGGTCTCACTCATTATATAAATGACAAGGTTATTTTTATCTGAAGAACCTTTGAATGTCATGAAGGGACATTTGAGAGGCTACTTAAAAGGTCTTCTAAAATATTCCCCAGCCTGACGGCTGCTGTGAATGCAAAGAAACTCCATTCCCGGCACTTGGAAAGTATCACTGAGTGAACATGTTCAAGTTAGTGGCTTGGAGATGGACTCCGATGGGCTCTTGAGAAGATGTAATGGAATGAATTTTCCTCTTAGTTCTATGTTTAAGAAACAATCCCCAATCTGCACTGACTCTGGAGAAGGGGTCCGGTGACTGCTCTGAGTGGGCACCAGTAATGGCAGCATCACATTCAATCGCCTTATCTGAACCGGCCATAACCTTCAGCTGATGCTCAGTCCTTCTAGCTCACCTGGGCAGGTGGCGGACAAGCCACACTTACTCTTCGAGGGTTCTGTTGCATTTTAAGGTCTGTGTGTGGCAGGTGAGATTCTGAAATCTCAAGGTCAGAGACTTAAAGCATGCAGTGTTGTCCATTTCTGTTATGTCTTGGTGCATGAATAATGGTAGTAGGGACCCCGGAATCAAAGATGGCGGCCAGCCGCAGAGCCCTGGACCTCACACCCAGCCTCCCCAAGGAAAGAGAGACTCCTCCCTCTTTTTAAGTCAGCATCGTCTGGTGTCATATTTTTCTAATAACACAGCTGAAGCAATAATATCATTAATAAAACAAAAATGGCTCATGTTATTTCTGAATTAGGAGCATCAAGCTGATAAGAAATAATCATAAATGCTTCATTATCACATTAGGAATATTGAGTTATTTAAAAATTAATTTATCATAAGCAGTTCTAATGCCCAACTGTGATGACGCAGGTAGTTCTCTTTTTCTTTCTCCTTGTCCTAATAAATCTGTCTTTTTTAAATACAAAAAATAATTTATCATAAGATTTCAAAAATATAATTTTATGATATAATCTTACAGTCATACAAGTTTTTGTTTAATCATCACCCTCAATTTCATACCATGGCATATTATTTCCTTCATGATGATGATGGATATAAAATCTTCATTCTTAGGTTTTCTTGGAGTAAAAGGTGGGTCAAACTCAACTATAGTATTGAATAAATAAGTGGGTAGATGATAAAGGAATGTGGTGGAAACCACGAAGATGGCATACGAGGAACCTTGAAGAAAGTGCTTTTAAAAAAGATGTTACAGAGCACAAAGGACTATGGTGACAGTTCACAGGTGAATTGGTGGTGGGTAACCCATTGGGGAATACACAATAATGTAAAAGACATAAATAACAGTAACAATAAAAGTTAAAAAAAAAATAAAATCCAGCAGAGTAAAATAAATAAAAATAAAAATAAATAAAAAAGATGTTAATGCTCCCTCACAAGAGTAGCGCTTGATAAAGAATATTCTGTGGCTGTCCCTGGACCTTGTGGGTCTTCAACTCTATCCCTCAGTTTATTCTTCTGTGAGCAAGGGAAACAGTAATTATTCCAATTCAGGAAAGTTGCAGCGTGCATATGATTAGATATCGCTTTGAGGCTGCAAAACACAGTTTTGCAATAATGGGTATCCAAATGCTGTGGGTCAGGCTGCTGTGTTCTAGAAACATTTTCCCTAAGTTGGGATTCAGTCATTCAGGTGATGGAACCTGCTGTGACCAGAGCATGTTATACAAAAACTACAAAATCTCCCATCATTTGTACGTCAATTCATCTCTCACACGGTCCTTTATAATCACGTTAGTTAAGAAACCATCAACTTCCATGGATTTTGAAAAAAGAAAAACCTATAAAATTTGAAAATCATGAATTGCTTCCTAAACTGAAAGAGAATAAAAATGCAGAGAAAAATATAAACTTCCCCCAAATGTAATGAAGAAATGTAAAAAAAAAAAAAAATCAGTAGAGATGGCAAAATTGGTTTCAACAGATGAGGGTCCTTCTGGAGCTGGATGCTGGTATTTGGACACAGCTGTCAGTGAGAAGAAGCCAAAGGCTCTAACGGGTTTTCCTAATGTGGGTGCAGTGGAGTCAAAAGAAATCCCACCACAGCTCTGAGGAACGAGGGGTGGTGAATGCTCTGGTTAGCCGCCTCGGGCTCTCGGGCACGGTCGCCTACCTGTACCACGGGCTCCACGGGATCTTGGGGAACTAGATCCAGGACTTTACGAGCACATATCTTTTGCTTGCCTACTTCAGACAGTTAATCGAGTTCCGACTGGCAGGACTTCTGAGCAGTTACACGGTCTTCACTTCTCTGAGGACTTCCAGCTCCACGAGAACACCCGGCTTGGCCAGGTCTGCGCTGGGCAGGTGAAGCTGGCATCGGCACGCACCGTCATGCCACTTCACCTTCCATACAAGTTAACATTTTTACATTTCTAAATTTCTTTATTTCATTTAGAGTTTCCCAATTCTGCCTACTGTTTTATTTAACAACTTAATAAAACTCGTGAGATTTTTCCTTTGGATAGGCTTAAGGGAGTAATTTCTTTGTTCCATTTCTTAAGGAAGAGCTTTATGATCCAATAAGAATTATTGCTAACCTGCATTCATTCTTCAGGGAAAGAGCATACAGCCTGGTTTAATATAGAATTTAATTATCACTGGCATTAATATGTGATGACCACTATGAGAATAAATCATTGGGGGGAAAAGCAGAGAAACGCCTTCATTCACATCAAAGCCAAGAGCTGTGTATACAGAGTCCATGTCCAAGCCAAGCCCCACGTCTGTGCTCCTTTCCTTTTTTTAATCCCCTTTGGATGATGCTAATTTTTTTCACCTATCCTCACTTGCTCTGGCTTTATCTTATTATTTCCTAGACCACTTTCTCCATTCCTTTTCTTACACTTTGAAAATATGCCTTTGAGAATTCAAACTCTAGTTTGATATAGCATTTAGGTCACTGTTCTCAGTTGTATTGAATTTAATCATGGGGTCAC
Organism: Scalopus aquaticus; assembly: GCA_004024925.1. Classification (NCBI taxonomy): domain Eukaryota; kingdom Metazoa; phylum Chordata; class Mammalia; order Eulipotyphla; family Talpidae; genus Scalopus; species Scalopus aquaticus. The sequence continues at coordinate 71,502 of PVIJ01002693.1, forward strand.
TTGAACCAAGTAGCTTTGCTATTTCTAATCTACTAACTGCACATTTTCTCTCCGACTGGATAGGGCCAGTCCTGTTAGGATTTCTGACACAGAAGGTCAATAATGCTTTATTTAATCCATAATTTTATATTTTATTGTCCTATACCTCTCAAAAGTTTCACAGTTTTTGTGGAGAAAATGAAATCTCCTATCACTAAAGTAGATTGCTCTTTTTGTCTTATGTTATCATGGGTCTATTATTATTTTGTCCTCATTTCCCAGTTTTCCACATGGCAACTTGTCTCTTTCTTTATCTTACCTATGTTTATGCAATATTACACATAGAATGAACATTCATTCCAGTGCACTTGTGTTTTTAATTTGAAACAGATTGATTCAATACAGTTTGATTTTAATAAAAATGGTAAAATACTTTTTCTAAGGTTCATATGTCACTTTGTCATTTTAAAAAGAACAAGCAATGCTATTATATTTTCAATAAGTCTACGAAAGTAGAAGTAAATTTAAATAAAATTAATCGATAAGTATTCTTTAAGCTTCGTATTTGAGTAATTACACATACTCCACTTCTAAAATGTAGCTTCAGGAAAATGCAGATACTCTTTCATAATTTTAATTAGAAAATACATTTACAGTAACAGCTAGGAAGGCAAAGCCCCATATTCTAGATCAAAGCGAATCACAATTTTTTATGACTTTGGGCAAATTGCTAAGTCTATAGTAATTGATAACATATGCAGAGCATTTTATAGTTCACAAACTCTTCCAAACATTGAATTAGGCCATCAACCCACATGAGTTCGGGAAGAACAAAGATTTAGAATGCGAAATGATACAGGTGAACACTCCAAGGACATTAGCGATGCTAATTTTCCAGTCCACTTCAGGGAATATTTTTCTTGTGTCTTCTTTTCCTTTCAACAAAGTCACAGTTTTAAATGAATAGGACTTTCTCCACTTTGCTTAAATTTATTCCAAGGTATTTAGTTATTGTTGACGCGATTCTAAATTGGGCTGTTTTCCTAATTTCTCTTTGTTTGCTAATTGCATATAGAAATGCATCAAAGTTTGTATATGAATTTTGCACTCTGACACCAACCTGGATTTGGTTACAATTTCTAGTAGTTCTTTTACTCTAGTTCTTGGGATTTTCTATGTGGATATTACAATTCCTTAAGCATCGTGTATGTTAGGTATATTGGAGTGTCTGAAAATATCTAAGACAGATTAAAACAAGAGGGGTCTGAACTAATAAATGGGAAACAGAGAAATGAAGGGAAAATAAAGATTCAGTAGATAAAATGTTCAATGACCTTAAATCGTTTTTTCTGACTGAAAGAACTTTTCACTTAGGACCCACGTTAAAAAAAAAAATGAAGTTAATAAGTCTATAGAGAGGAGTAATGAAGCCGAACAGTCACAATAAATAACAGAACTGAAAGGAACTTATAAAATGACAGCAATAAGACTTTTCTATGGACAAATACTCTTAAAATCCAAATAAGTAATGCACCAAATATTTAAGTTCTTTTTTATATAAAATACAAATACAATCACCTTTTTTTCACTAATCCAAGTTTGCAAATGAGAAGGATTTTAAAAAGCATAAAATTGAGGAATTATTATTTATTGAAAAGGGAGTGATAACTGTATTTTCAAAATGAACAAACAGGTTGATCAAAATAATCAATATTAATTTCATTCTCTTATATACAGTTTCTTTATTTTCCTATCTTACATTCCCATGCTAAATTTTCAGGTGGGTCACCTAATATTATTTTTAAAACTCTTAAATGCTTTGCAACCGAAGCCACATTTTAAATGGAATTGTTGCAGGAATATATTTTTTTAATTTTATCGGTTCATTTGATTAGTAATATTTGGGGGTAGTTGCAATATTTACAGGTTTTTTAATACAATGTTCTACATAATTCAAGGGTCAACGTGTGCATTGTGTGTGCTGGAAAATTAATAATGGTTTTGATAGAAACAGCAGGTTCCAATTACTTTTCAAGAACAAATTGAATCCATTTATGAGAAAACCTTTAAAAACCTGTCAGGCTGAGCTCCCAAGTCCTGTAGACATATCACAGCGTTCACAGTTATTTTCCTTGTTGGAAAGAATGCCTCCCCCCACTTTCTCTGCTGCCTCGTCATCAAAGCGGCAAAGCACCATTCCCTCCCCAGTTCTCTGTTGGGTTAGCACCAGGCCGACACTGAGATTACTTAAGGGACAGGAAGACATTTCAAGTGGCATTAAAACTCGATTACCTTCCAAAAAAAACTTAAAAGTTTGTACTGTGAATTATTTAAATGTGATTTCATTTTAAAATTTGATGTTGTGATTAGTATACTATTTTCATGAGTGACCACAAGATCATAGAGAAATAAATTAAAACTAGATAAACACCACCTCCACTGTGTTTAGAATCAAACCTTTGCGTTATTCTCTCTCTGTTGTTGTAATTGTTTGGGTTTTCTCAACTTTGGACTAAGCTTTATTTAGATAAATATTGGAATAAATACAGACATCCCTCTTTCTCCTGAGGTTCTGTTGTCATGCTATCTTTTTAAATAATTCTCAATTTGCTCAAAAAGAGAGGATTGGCTACAGTAATGCATGTGCTTTTAAATTAGCCCCATGTGACAAGAAGAAACATCCAATCAAGAAAAAAAGCAGCAGGTATTTTATTCACACCACCCTGCTTTTAAGTCTTTCCTGCTGGCTAATTGATTTAATGAGTATGTAAATATTTGAATTAACTGTATTTTAAAGTTATGGAACATTTCCCTCTTTGTCGTCTACATAAATGGTTATATGTATTTATTTGAGTCCACTAACCAAATGATACATGTTTGGACTCACACATTAATATCTTTTCCAAAAAAATTATTAATGATATAGCTTGACTTCTTAAAATCATTTATCATTTGAATTCAAGTGTGAATCATGGCCTGTATTTTCATTTTAACTGAATTATTTTAAAAAGAAAGTAGCTATTCCCAGAAAGCAATACGATAGGCATTACCATATATAAACTGGTTTTAAGAAACAGTTCTCTTGTTATACTATTACTCCCCATCTATGTGTGTGTTGCTAAAGACATTACACTGAGGAACCTTAAATTACAGATGAAGCTTCTAGCGGCATTGTTACAGGGCACCCCGATATAAAATGGGGTGCCAGACTGCAGGTCCTCACCCCATGCTTAAAAAGGAACTTATAATAAGACTCAACTGCAGGCACACACAATAACACTAATTAAGGGTCTATTTACAAAAGGAAGGAGGAAAAAAGAAAGAATAAATTGGTAAATCCGTCCTACCAGTTCCGCTGAGCTGGAATCCCAGGGGCCACCAAAATCCGCCTAACAGCCCAGAGCCCCCCAAAGCCCACATGTCGGGTTATACAGCAAACATGGCCGCTTAACTCCACCCTCAGCTCCCAGCATCCTCCCTGTGGTGATGAAGCATCGTGGGATTCGTAGTCCTCAGTGTCTTGGATCTCTCTGGTCTGAGGTGGGCGTGGGGTCCATAAAAACCTCGCTGTGCAGTTTGCTCAGGCCGTCCTTTCCGCCCCAATGGTATGGCCGAGTTTAGTTTTATTGGCTTCCCCCACTCCTCATCTCAGATTATCCAGAGATCAGCAGCAGACCCTGCAGAGACCAGCAGAGACACTGGGGAAGGCGAATCCAGAGACAGACACGGCACCATGGGAAGGAACAACTGCCCAGGTCCCTAAATTCCTGAGATTCTCTCCTGCACCGCCTCACCCCGCACTGCGCCTGAGGCCCGACTTTGGGGGGCACCTCCTTCCAGGGCTCCCCCAGACACTGAATGGGGTCACCCCTGCACAGCGCGTAGCTTGATGTCAGAAATACAAGTGCGCCCAGGCTGGGCGCTAATGACAAGTCCTCAACAAAGGCAATTTAGGTTCATTTTCATCACTGATCTTAATTCCGGGAATATTGTGTTAGTAATTAGCACTGTGTCTCAAAAATTAATTGAGAGGTCATTCTATTTAGTTTTTATTCATAGAGAAAAGTTATCTTAAAGGAGCTGATTAAGACTGGTTTAAAGGAGATGATTAAAACTTTGGCTTGGGTTGGAGCGTCTCTGTGATTTTTATTTTGGTAGGCTATCTACACCCAATCATCGTACTAATCAAGAAATACCTGAATCAATGATCTTGCCAAGTCATCACTATTTTAAAATTAGCATGGGAGACAAAAAAAATAGAAATGTCAGAACTGAACTTTTTTCTGTTGAATCCGCTAATTAGAAACACACATCGAATTCCAGCTGCTGTTGATCAAGTCAGCCATCCCACCTGTCTTTCCCGTATTTTCAACCCCATCTTTACAGGTTGGTGTTTGCTATAAATGCAGCCAGCTCCCATTATAAAGCTTTTCAGTTAATGCATTATGTTTTTCAAAACCTGCATTGTATTCTACATGGCTCATTTGGCAAGAATTACATTTTGCTTTCTTAGAACGATGCTGTCTGCTCCACAATACCTTCCTTTTGTGGTAAAACTAAATGCATTTAATTGTATATCTTTTGCTGGTGGAAGTTTATGGTATTTGAATAGGAAAGAGTTGTACATATACCTGTCCCGCCCTGGATGGGAGATACACACTTCTTAAAACACGTGCTTGATTTGTCAATAAAACCAGCCCTTGTCATGCAGTTACTGGAATATGGTATAAACAGTAAAGTCTTTACTTACTGTCTCAGTAGTTATTTATCAAAAAATAAACAAAACACAAAAACCCCTCCTCTCCACACCAGTGCATTTTGCATTTAAGGGACAGTTAAGTAATTGTATAAAACACGTACATGTGAGCCACAACATTTTCTTCAGTTTTTAATCCAGTGACGAGAACGTCAGTGCATCGGCTGACACCACAAACCCCCACAGGTGGACACCCCAATACGAACATAATAAATGCAGATTTGGGGTTGAAAGCTATCGTCTTAAAAGAAAGCACAAATCAAAAGACAATTCAATTCCCTATTAAAATAATTCCCTATATAACCTGCATTATTCTTCTCATTTTTCATCTATAAAGCTGTTGGGGAAGGCAATCAAGAAAAGAAAAAGTGACTCCCCAACCGGAGAGCTGAGCAGGCATGTGAGGGTCCCCAGAACTGTGGTGACAGCTCCCTCCCCTCTTCCAGAGCTGCTTGGGCATGACCTTGAGGGCAAAGGTGTCTAAGACCCTCTAGGTAGCGCCTGTGATTCAGCCCAGTGAAAGCCTCTGCAGACTTTTAGCACTGGGCCGGGCAGGTGTGGCGAATGCCTTGCCTTAGGGCCACCAAAAACCAGAGCCTCCCTGAATATCTCTCCTATCTGGTTCCCCTATATTCCTGTCATAAGTGAAACCATTTGATATTTTTCTTTCTTTTTTGGCTTACTTCACAGCGAGGGGGGGGAGGATGAGGGCTCAAAATGGGGGCGAAAAGAGCACAAGGGACAGTTCACGGGTGAATCAGTGGTGGGTAATCTATGGGGAACACACAATAATGTAAAAGATATAAATAATCATAATAATAATAATAAATTTTTAAAAAGAGCAGAACCTCTCCATCAGCGCCTCTGCTTATTAAACCTGGCACTGCCCACCCAGGGCTGCTTCCTTTCTCCCCCCTTCCCTGCCTGCTGTGGAGGGGGCGGGCTTCAGATCAGATCCCACCAGAGTTGAGACCCAAGGAAGGGACAGAAACTATGACTGGATTCTCATCTGCTCTCACAACTGATTACATCAGTCTTCAAGATATGAACAGATACCTATTTAGGGAAAATTACTTCTGCTTGCATTTTGGACTGTTTTTGGGTTCTAGGGAAGAGCGTCTTCTCCACTTGGAACTGATCTCACCTGGGGTCATCCCCTCCAGCCCCACCCCTGCTCTGCCTGTGGCAAGAATCCATCCTCTGTGTTTTGAGCTGTAACCTCAGGGAGTTTCCTGGCCAGACCTGCGCCTAAGAGCCCCCTGTCTGCCCGCCTCCTTGCTTAATGATTTAACAGACCCGGCTCCACGCCGGGACCTTTTGCAAGCGCTGATTCCCATTTGCCAGAACCACCCTGCAAAGCGACTAAGGCGCTCTAAAGCTAATTTTCATTTCAGTTTTATTGAAAAAACAATCGGCAATTTTATTGAAAAAACAAGTGTGCGCATTTAAGGCACACAGCTGATGTTCTGATGTACAGTAGTGTGAACTGGTTTGTTCGGCAAACAGAAGCTACATTTTTAAAGAATTTCTAAAGGTTAAGTGTGGACTAGCCTCTGGATATAACACCCTTGGCCACACACACCAGCAAGTCAGCCCCCCGGGGCCTCCAGCCCAATCTTTGGGGGGCGGGGCAGAGGTGGACCACCCAGAACACCTCCAGGTCAGGGGCCCCGGGCGGAGGAAGCTGGGCTTGCTCTCGCCACCCCAGGCGAGGTCCTGCCCAGGAGAAGGCTCCTCCCTCCTACCCGCTTAGTAACTGTCAAGGCTGCCCCAAGGTGGCCAGACCCTTCCTCTATCTGTCGTCTCTCCAACTCACCTTTGGTGTTAATTTTTCCCCATTGTGCTTCTTTTTGTCTTTTCCCCTAATATTCCTGAAACTTGGTTCTGTGTTTTTGGTATTCTGTGAGTTTCCTATTTTATCTCTTCTTGACCTTCCTCTACCCCGACTACATTTCTCATCTTCCCCTCCAGCAAACTGAAACACAGTCATTATAGAAACCTTTGGCGATAGGTTGCCAAAGTTTAGTGAATATGATGATGTGAAAATTTTCTTCACTGTTATAATTAGTAAATAAAACAACTGAGTAATTCTTAGCAATATAACCGCATATTTAAGTCTAAAACACGAAAGCATAAGAAAGCACGCTAGACTATGACTTTTTTATTCTGAGCCTTTATCAATCAGGTATGAACGACTATGCTCCTGTTTGCATGTGCTATTCACTGAACACGTTGTTTTTTCCATTTTCTTTAAATAAGTAATGAAGCCTTAATTAAGAATATCCCTGATTAGTCTCTACGAAGGCAAATTTATTCTTGTCTCCTCTCCTTTTATCCACAAACCCTATGCTAATTCGCAAAACAAAGGACTTTAAAATGTGTGCATACAGGTCACAAAGCGTGAAAACCCCAACAGTTTTAGATGGGTGATGGAGACTGTGGTGGGGTGTGGCTGCACACAGGCGCTACAGAGGTGAGGACCCGCACCCCTCAATCATCTGTGGTGTTTTAAGAAAAATGCTACTTCCTTAGAAAATAGCATATTTGAAGATACTAAAAAATAAGCAGAGCTGCCAGTGGAGGTTTAGAGTGGACCGGAGCGAAGTACTTTGCCTGGAGTTAGAGTTCAGATGCAGGCAGCCCCCATCTCGCACCAGATTTGGGGGCGCGCTTGGAGCCCCGCACCGGCAGGGAAGGCGCTGGGCGTCGGGTCGCGGGCGCTGTCCTGGGTCCGGCGCGCGCTGGGCCTGAGGCTGCTTCCAGCGGGGCAACTTCCTCTGCTTCCTTCTGTTTCTCTTGTTTTCCGAACGAAGTAACCCGCATTATGTCACGGCAGCCCCTTCAGAGGCGTCGTTATGGAGGAGCAGGTGTGTGCGCTGCGCCGTTTCCACGGCCCGGAGCCCCGCGGCACCCCTCACGGTCCGAGGCCCCTCTTTCTCCCATCGGCCCACGCTTGCCGCTTCCCTCCTGGCCGCCGCTGACTGCCCTTTAGGTCCAAGCGTCTGTTTTCCTTTTGCTTAGTTCATCTGTCTCTTCGCTTTCTCTGCGCATCACCCGTGAGGGACATCTCGGGGTGCGCCTTTCTCAGCGGGCTGCTGTGCCGCGTGCTGACGCCGAGGCCGCTTCGGATCCGGAGTCTCCTCTTCTCGGCACTGCAGAACTGGTTCCCTGAACGGCCCCCGCAGCGCGGCACCCGGGTCCAGCTCAGCTGTGGGGGGACGCTGTCCCCAGGGGTCCCCCTTCGCTGCCCGAGCCCTGAGAGCTGCGCAGGCGGCGCTCACAGCACAGTCCACGGCCTGAGTCAGGGGCGCCCCCAGCATCTCCAAGCCACAGAGCCTCCGTCAGGGGAAGCGGAGATGTGGCGCTTAGTCTGAAGGGGTCCCCGTGAGGAAGAAGTGGGCTTAGTTCCTGCGATTAGCGCTGCTGGGCGCCCACCCACGTTCGGATCAAATCCGGAGGGGAGGCAAGTTTGTGGGACCAAACCTTTGCTGCAGAAAGGCGTTAGGGTTTACGCAAGGAATGCAAAGACGTGGGAAGGCTGCGCGCTCATCAGTCAGGAGAAACTGAAAAAAACAAGAGCAACGGCACCGGTTCGTGATTTCTTATCCCATCAGAGTCAGAGGGCCGAGGCTTTCTCTAGCCAACAGCAAAGACTCATCTCCTCTAGCAACAGGCTTGCGGTAGCTGAAAATGAGCTTCCCAGTCTCATTTCGTGGACTGATAGTAGCATGTAGGTTCAGTTGGCCAGAAATAGTCAGTGAAAGCTGAAAAGTTATGGAATTAGGTGGCCCCCAAGGATAATTACGGCATTGACAAAACCCGGATGACTCAGCCGTTTGAAGCACCCAACCCACACGAAACTTCTGCTCGAGGAAGAGGCCGCCCCTTACACGGTGAACCGCCCCCCGACGCCTTTCAAGAGCACGTCGAGCCTCCCGCGGTTCTGTGAGTGTCCTTCCTCTGCTCCATATTTAAATTAGAGACCAGAAATCAACACAGCACAGAGGCCGATTATTAAGTTGTGCTGTGAATGAGAGGTTTACTCACTAAAGAGAAGCACATGCTTTATTTATAAGAAGAATAGACAGAATCCACATGAAAATGAATTCTGAGGCTTCTGGTGAGGGAGTTGAAAACATTTTGGGATGGGAATAAATTCGCCTATGAGTGCACACCCCACACCTCCTAGATATTCTGAGGTGCTTCTCATTAGCAGAGCAGTAGCTGAAATACGGACTCAGCGCTGAGATAAGTGACACTGGATACCCAGAAACTCCTACACAAATGGCGATGATTGTCATTTGGTCCCATTTTAAGGATGCCCTGAATGACAAGTGGGTTAGGAGTTGCAGGAGCTCGGGTGTGTGGGTGTCCTCATTAAGGGGTGAGAAGATGACCCCTGGAGATTCAATTCTACAGAGGTTTCTGGCTCTTGGTCAAATGTATGACTGATCAGAGATTCACGTAAATCAGTAGAAATGTTAGGCAGACACACGGACGAATGCATCGCCAGAGGCTTCCAGGCTATGAAAATGCTGCCTTCCCCGTGGAAGCTTCCTGTCTTTGGTTTGCATCCTGAAGATTGGCTCAAAAAATCAGGTCACACAATGATTTCTTGACAAAAACCGTATTTCTCCAGCCATCCACGCTGGAGCCAATGTTTCATCCGATTTCCTTGGGGGTAGGATAGAGACCACGCCACACGAGCTTCCTCTCTGAGGGCTGAGCGAGTGCTCTCGGGGTCTGACCCGCCAGGGGTAGAGACAGAGGGCCAAGTGTCCAGATGGGGCCGCCTCCGAGGCAGACCTGAGTCTCTCGGGCCCCATCGCTCAGGGGACACGATGATCGCCCCTTGTTCTCTGTGTCGCTCCTCCTCACCGACATCCGTCTGCCGACAGTAGCCCCTCTACGTCTTCGAAATCCTTGACTCCCCACCGTGACATCCCACGCAGCAGTGTCCGAACAAGACTGTTCTGATTTTACGAGCTGCGTTCAGAGGACCCGCCGCCAGCCCAGGTACAGGAAAGTGACAGACTCCCGAGCCCTCGGATGCAACGTCCGCTTTCGGAACATGGTGCTGTTCTGACATCACCTTTGGCCTCAACTAGCGCTAATAGAGGATGCTCTTTCATGGCAGCCTGTGAATATCAAAATGAGCAAGAAGCGAAACGTCTCATTCTTTCCCTCTGAACTACTGGGGCTCCCCATGTCACTGCTTCAGACCAGTCTGGAGTTTTGGCACCTAACTGGGCCAGACTGCTCAGCGGTGGTTCCGTTAGAAGAGCCGCTGCAGTGCTGATGTGGCCCCTTTGGACCCCGTGAGATTAAAACACTACAGCAGAGAGGCTGGCGCAGGCGCTGATCCTTGCCATCAGAGGGGAAGAACGCAATCGTTGCCAGGCTGGAAATGGAGGTATTTCTGGAATCCAATTAATCCTCAAAGTGCCTCTAATTGCTTCAATTATCAGTGTCCCCTGATAGATATTAATGGAAAACAACAGGCAGGCTATATACTTGCAGAGACACCAAGTGCTCGAGGAGCAGAGACTTGTCACCCCCAGGGCTGAAGAATCAGCCGATATCCAGGCTGAGGGCTGAGGAACAGGGAAACGGAGGCCGGAAGGAAGACACACACTCCAGACTCCTTCCTTGCTCTCTTACGAAGAGATTTCTATTGATTACGCTTTGCTTTGTGTTACTGCCCCTGCTCCCCCAGCCCAGGCTTTCTTTTCTTTATAATCTTTATTAAAGAATTTAGTAGAGAGATTCTGGTTCGCCGAAGGGGGGGTGATTGAACCCCAGGAGAAATCACTTGAAAGTTTGGGGGGACATCTGAGTCTCCGGGTGCCTGTCTTCACTTGTGATGCTCTAACCGCGCAGTCTTGGGCTTACTCATTTTTGTTGTCACTGTTACGGGAAGGCTGAAATATGGGGAAGAGGGACATATGTGGAAAGACAATAAACCAAAAGTTGGTATAGAGAGACCATGTATTGGCTCATTAATATGGATTCTGCAACCCTTCTAGAATTCCTTCCTCGACTTCTCAGAATGCAAAGGCTCTAGACAAACTCCCAGCGCCCCTGATGCTCCGATGCCAGGTGTTGTTGCTCCTCTTCCAGCCCTCCTCCAGGTACCTGTCAAGATGTGTCTCATATTGATACTTATGGAAAAGAGACAAGAAAAATGTATATTTTTGGCAATGGGGTCATTTCCAGGTCTGGTGTTCTTGGTCTGTTGCTGTGAAGTTCTAGGTCATTTTCTGATATTCCAGCCCCGGAGGGAAACAGGATTTATGCAGTGATTCAACTATTTCGTAGCCTGAGAGTTTTTATTGCTGTAATTCTAAAATTACAAATTTATTTAGATACTTAAAGAGCTATTTGTCTCTGTCATTAATTATGCACTGTCCTCTCTCAATGGGTCTCAAAAGTCAACACCATAATTCCTTTGTGCAACGAAAGGAAACTAATGTAATTATGGGGTTGTGGATTAGTTCACCATCCCCACCTCATCCTCCCTATCTTGGTGGTTTGTGAACTGAGGAGTTCCCATGAAACTCAAAACTGACCCCGTACACAGAGGGCAAGAGGAGACTGGGGGAGCCCTTCCCACAGATAGGCTGGTCTCAGCAAGGGAGGAATTACATAGACTTGACCCTGGGCAGCTTCAAGAGAAGCAGCTCGCACACCACCCTACAGAAGCTGGAAAAAGTGTCAGAATTCACACGTCTACACAGCTTGATCGAGTCGTAACCCATCACATCCACTTTCAAGTGCGAACTCCGTGATTTTCCATATATGCAGAGTTGTACAACCATCGCCAACAACTTTGTAAGATTTTAATCACTTCAGAAGAAGGTCATCGTCCTTTAGCAGTCACTTCCCATATTTTTCCTCTCACATATTCTTTACTTTTTCTTCCTAAGCTTAACTTTCTTACTTTTTAAAAATGTTTACTGAAATGACACTGCAGTATAACATTATCTGAGTTTCAGGTTCTCAATGCGGAGGATTAGCCTGCGTAGACTCTGCACTGCGTAGACGCCCCATGAAGTCCAGCTCTGCTCTCCATGCTCCCACTGCCCCGCCCTCCCCCTTGCCTTCTGGTTACCACTCATGGGCGCTACAACGCAAGAGTTTGTTTTTGTTGGATTTCGTTCGTCTGCTTTTGTTTTCTCTAGCTACCAAATGTGCGTGAAATCAATATGGTGTTTGTCTTTTTCTGTCTGGCAGACTAAAAAGTCTCCACAGAGCCTGTGACTGTTTCAGTCAGGATCCAACGGCTGGTCTGCCTACACACCACTCTTCCAGGGCCTCCTCCCCACTCGACCAGGAGCAGGAGATGCACCCCAGGCCTGGCGGGGCCACACAGAGCACCGCAAAACCCACCCCACACCACTCCCGTCCTTCCAGAGCTCTCGTGGGGCCACGTCTGGAGAGATTCCTCTTCCAGAGGGAAATTCTGAGCTGGGTCCCGACCGCTCATGTGAGCTCCTGCAGCTGCCTGTTCAGGCCCCACCCAATGCCAATACACGGGCGCGTTGGCCACACAACCTGTGTGTGACGTGAGTCTTTCATCTCGGTGTATGCTACACATTAGGGGTGCTGAAGCCGTCAGTGGGAACAGCGTGCTTCCTTGTCCCGGGACGGGTGCTGCTTCTGTGTGAGGTGACAGTCCTCACATCCCTTTCAACTTGAGTCACACACATGAAGTTCAGGTGGAAATCAAAAGTAACCGAGAATCTGAGCGTGACTGGGGAACACAGTCTCAAAGACTGCTTGCACATGCAAGGAGATTGGAATGATGTGAAATAAATTCGTCGGCTAGAGAAACTTACAAAGTCAATGTAAATACTCTACAGTAATATGTGCCAAGAAATGATGCGCGCATTTTCTCACCTCCTACCATTATTTTGAAGAACTGTGGCTCCTTCCATGACCCCACGTTGTCCTCATATCACTTCAAAGACAAAAACAAAATGAGTTTTATCTTATTAAGTTCTTATTTGTGCATTTGATTTCAGTTTAATGAATTGCCTCAAATGACATTCTTACTTTCTTGGTCAAGGATTTACTTCACCTGGGGTAGTTCTTTTCCTGTCTATATCCTTGGGTTAAGAGTATAAGGTTTCAGTTTTAGTTATGACTTTGCCTCTAAATAATTACTCAAATTCAATAAAGTTCATTTCACAGCTGAGGAACCATTCACCAAATGCAAAATAAGGTAGATAAATTATTAAGTTTTTTCCACTGCTAAAATTTTATATGTTATATCAATTATATTACTGCAAGTCCTTGAAATTTCAACTCCAATCTTAATAATAGCATGAAAACCTTGATTATGGTGCTTTTTTCCCCCCTCATAAGGATCTAACCCATAGATAGAAACACATGATGGACTGAAACATAATGAAGTAATACCAGGATATTTGCTACTGCCTCTGTCCCTAAATCATCAGAATTATTTATTTCTTATAATGGGAATCTGATCCTATTAGTTATTATAATGGGATACATTTATTATATTATAATCCACTGCCTCTGTGGATCTTTCCCCCCTACTCTTCACAGGAAGGAATTAAAAATCTTTGAACACCTCAGAATAAAGCATTTCACCTTTAGTTTCTAATGCTCTTGTTTTACTGTAAATTCCTTCTGAGAAACTGAATCAAATACAACTATAAAATAAAATTCATTGCAGTTTAACACCATTAACATTTATTTTGATGAATAAGTGTTTTCCTAGAATGATCTTAAACAATGACTAGCAAACAGAAGATCTATTGCATTAAAAGTTATTTAATTTTTAAAAATTTTTACCTGAAAATAGCTAGATAAACTATGCCTATTATTTCATGAATTTCAACAGAAAGTTAAGATCCATTTCCATTGCCCATGAGTCTTTGGATCAACTGTAAGTTCTTGGAGCTTCTGTGGGTCCAGGTCATCTACACTGGGCTTGCTCATAAATTCCACAGAACAAGGGGCTGTGTCTGCTCTGGCACAGCCTCACGTGGGCAGTAGTTGGCTGTCTCTGTCAGTAGTCACAGGTATAAACCCAGGTAATGCACTGCCTCATAATCCTCAGGCTGGGACTGCACTGTTCAAAATTGATAGCTGGATTTTGAATGAGGGGAAACTCTAAAGACCTTTTAGAGCCAGGCTAAAGATGGCACACTGATCATTCTCTTCCATTCTATCTTCCAGAACAAATCACCAGGCCAGCCTTAATTTAAGGGACAGGAATCGAGCCCATCCGCTCAATAGTTGCAGCTGCAAAGTGGCATTGCATAGGCATGGAAATAGATCGCTGGTAATTTGAGGCTACATCATGTAAGCAATTAATCCTGAAAATTAAGGGCAAATACAAAACCTGGAAAGAGAATGAGGTCTACCAAAGATTTGAAACTACAGCAAAATATTCACTAAATAGTAATGGAAACTTTTAAAGATCTTGTTCTAGAATTAATATAACATGAAAAATTAGTTTTGCACATGTAAGTATATTTTATAATATCTTATCTATGCATGCATATTTCTATCTTCTCCTCCTGAGTCATGATTATTTAAATGCTAAGGTGCTAATTTTTATTCATCACCACTTATTTGAAAGAAACAAAAGACCTATGTTATCTTCAAACTTTGAGAAGAAGAAAATGAAGGTGGGAGTCAGTTCGAGCTTCAGCTAACCACTCATCTCAAAACACAGAAATGCTGACAAACTTGGGAAGTTCAACAATTGTTCACAACAGGCACAGAATAATTAACTCCTAGTTACAAATTTAACTTTAATTAATTCTGAAAAGGTTTCCCATTGATCTTTTTAGTTTGATGCAAAAGAATTTTTATTAACATGGCTGGAACCCAGATCTTCAGTATTTCTGATTCATTTTGCAAAGTTTACATATATCTTATACTCACTATGGGATTTCTGATAGCAAGGGTGTTCCATCTGAAAATAATACTTGAAACATTGACCATTTGGAGAGTTTTATATTTCAGAATTAAAGTAGTTAGAAAGGGCTTCAAACATTTTGAATAAAACTCAATGGGAATTTGAATATAAAAGGGTTGTGATTGACATGACATATTTCCTATGGCTCAGGGAATATTCATTTGGATTATAATGCAATTAAGTTGAGCCTGAATCAGGCAATTACTTTATACCAGACATTTTACCAAATGATTATATCTAATTCTCATAACATTGTGAAGTATCATGACTTGTAAGAAGACTTTGTTATTTATATATCTTTAAAATATAATTTGTTGTTGAGGTAGGGTTGGTTTACAGTATTGCATATGATTTAGGGGTACAGGTTCACCCCTCTTGAAAGGATTCATAATCCTTTCAAGTCTGTTAGGTTCCCTTCCTGCTTTGTACCTCTGGTAAGACTTTATTTTTTTGAGCAGTTTTACATTCAAAGCAAAGTTGAAAAGCATGGACTGAGCTTTCCTTCCCCACACAGCCACAAGTCCGCCATCTTCAGCCACTCTGTGGAGGTGGTTTCTCCCCTCTACAGATCTATCACGAATATTCAAATGTAGCTGACATCTCAAACGTGAACCAGCTCCAAAGGAAGTAAAATTTACAAAGATAGGAGCAAAGGTAGGGCAAATGTTTTGATGTCATTAGTGTCCCTTGTTTGTTTGTTTGTTTTACAATGCAATATGGGTGATGATGAAAGGATCAGAGGCAAGGAACAAAAAGGCATGAAAACTTCATTGCTGTGTCTGGTTGCGGTGGGAGTCTCGGATGTAGGCTGAGGTCAAAGTATCCTCCTGTGTTGTGATGAGCTTTGGCTGATTTTTTTTTACAGAAAACAAAGCTATAGAGATTGTGTTTTGATGTGGAAGATTAATAATAACCCCCAGACATACAAGAGAATCTCCTGCGCTCAAATAAGTAGGTTAATAAAAGATCTTTAAAGATTTTTTTCTATGTACAAAAGTCAAACCCCATATTCACAGAACCTGCCTAACCTGAAAAATCGGTGTCAATACAATTGTATTCTTTATCTTACATCTCCCATAAAAAAAAATTATAAAAGTCACTTGTATTTCTTAAGGGGGTGAGTAACAAATGATAAAATTGGATAAGAGATGGAATTAGAATTACCACTGCTTGTTCAGTGCTCCCTTTTCTAATTTGGGGTTATATGCTTTCAAAGAGAGTTCATTGTTCTTGCTCTACCACCCCATACATTGCAGCCACTGTGAAAACTCCAAGCCACGCAAGACGCCTACAGTTAGTAACAACCTTCACCAGGTGAGACTGTAAATCGGAGTGACACACAAGGAACTCCTTTACAGACATGCACTTATGTGCTAATTTTGCCTTTGTTATTTAGTAAGAAAAATAATATTTTGATCTCTCCCTGCCTAAGGATGCATTTCTGACACCTTAGAACTAAGAGAGACAAATTGGGGCCTATTCATCCAGTGTCTTCCAAATCCAGTGTTAAATGGGTGAATTATTCATTGTTTCCCCAGTGTTGTCAGAGAGGAGAAGGGATGTTAGGGAGTATATAGAGAACAGGAATCTGCAGAGGAGTTGTCTGGAGTTTAGGTAGATTACTTATCTATTAATCTGCTACTGCTACTACCACTACTTCTCTATTTCATGATCACTAATCATAAAATTAGACCTTCAAATCCCCCAAGGTTAGGGAAGGAAGTACAGTCAGCAGTATGTTAAACCATCACCAATGTTTGTAGGGTTGGGGAATGTGTCCATTTCTACCATTCAGCGAAGAAATCTAATGGACACAGATATTGAGTTGAGGTTATCTTAGGGGCTACATTGATACTTGGATACTGGAGTTAAATTAACCCTAGATAAAGCATACTTAAGACATGCCTAAAATTGTATTGAAATAAATCTCTCTTAGATAAAATGGGTCTTCACTAAACTTTGTGTGTGCAAGTCCTGTATTCTTTGAATACAGCTCTGAAAACTAATTTATTGAGGAATCTAATAACAGCCTCAAGTAAACAACATAAAACACTAGCTTCTGAACTTCCGAAATGACTGTGCACTTATATTTACAAATGTGTGCATAAATACACATTTACAAACATAGGTGCATATGTGTGTTTTTCACACACATGACAGGAATACTTGTTCCACATTTAATGGCATCATTGCTCTGAAGACCAGGTACTCTACGTTTTGAGCATAACTGCATTTATATTTAATGACTTTAAAAGTGCACTTACAGGGCTTTTGTGTCCAACTTGTTAAATGGACCAGGACAGTCTAGTAGAACATGGTTGCACATTCCCACACACGAGGACATCCTGCGTTTGTTATCTTTCTTCAGGAGCTATTTCAGAGAAAAATAGAAACCCAGTTACTGATATGCAATGATTTTAATGAAAAGGCCTATCTAGCTTCAACTATCCATTATCTTTCAATTTTCCCCATGGAGATTGTTTCTATCAATAGGTTGTTTTGATGGGAATAGATGGGAGAATGAAACGGAGCATAATCCAAGCAAATATTATCATGAGCTGCAAGCAGCGATTGATGATATGAAAGCCAATGATGTCTTTGGGGAGGGGTAAAAACTCACACCATAAATAACATCCATGAAAATAAACAAATAAAAATTAATACGACGGGAAAAAAGAATTTGAGAAAAAATGCAAACTCTTAAAGAGTTATTGATGCTACTGAGTCGTGATTATTAGAATTTATACATCAGTGAGGCCAAGTGTGACCACAGTGTAGAAATTGATGTGTGTTACGTAGGGGGATTGATGCACTTCCATTGTCAAGATACTACAAACATGATTCATCTTGGCAGTGGAATAAGAACCTTCTCGAACAGCTTCTTAGTCACAGAGATATCAGGTAGATACATCAGGTAGAACACAACCTCTCATCAATAACCGAATAAAAATAATCAATAGTTGATAATTCACAAGTAAGGAGCTGGATAAATGAGCCCGGGTACTGCACTCCACTTTTTATAAATTATAATTCATAGTTTGTTTTCAACTAATCAATCTCTTTGCTTGGCTGTGTTGTATAGAACTAATGAAACAGCAATTTTGCTGACAAATTGATCACTTTTAATTGTCTAACAAGTTTATATTAACTATAATATATATATATATATATGTAACACGTTATAATTAAAAATAGATTTAAAATTTCAGTATTAACTAAGCCCCGTTGAAACATGTAATATCTAAATTGAAAACCTAAAATAGCCAGTATGTTTTAATGACATGTAGGCATAAACTGGTTGGTAGAAAATTCCATCAGTAGACGAAGCGCTGGGGCCAGCCCACAGGCCTGCGCTGTGACCAACCGTTTCTCTGACGTCTCCTGACGAACTCACGAAGGCGTGTGGTGAGTGATGCCTCATCTTACGTAAGAGCAAACTGACGGGGGTAGGCTGAGGTCACGGTGCGAAGTCACACCCTTGTTCTCATGGCTCTCAATTCAGCTCTGTTACATTCAGCCAGAGAACAAGAAGGAGGCTCAGAAAATGTCAGTCTGGCCTTTGGCTGACACCTCGAAATTGCAGGTGTAGTTGTGGCCAACTGGAATGTGTGTGGTAGAAGTTTCTCCAAAAGTTTGACCTTCCTGGGCAGTGGTAACAGAACGCTGGCATCATCTCCAGGACCCCGAGCTCTAGGGTATGGAGGAGGCTGGAGATGAAGTAAGATGGGCATTTTCATAAGACTCTGTGGCACATGTGTTCAATCTACGAATAGGGTGTTTGTTTATAGCTTATAAATACGCACACACGTGTATATCACTACATGCGAGGTCATCGTTTCCTGGGAAAAATTGTATAAGAAACAGGTTTTGTCTTCCTAGATGTTTCCACATCATTGTTTCCACTGGGCTTGATGGACATGGAGATTTTGTAGGAACCGTACTTCCCGGTTTAGCATAGAAGAAATTCTGGAGACTGCTGAGCACTGAGACGTCTGCTGAGCCTGCGTTCTACTGACAGGCATGAAATATGTGCGTTGGAAGCTGGTTGGAATCTCCCTCTCTGCTTTCGTTCTAAGACATGCTTTTAATTGTGGCAGTGAGACACAGCCCAGCATGAGTGGGTGAGTGAATCCTCTGAGAGAGGACAACTCAAAGACTGGTTGTTGCTTTGGCAGGGTAAATAAATCTGCAGGGCTCTCCTTTGGGCCTGCTTGTCCTTACAAAATGGAGGACTTCCAGCATGCTGAGTCCCCTTTTAGACCTGTTTGTTCACACATAAAAGGGGGAAACACTGAGCCTGATTAATTCATTTCTTGGAAAATTAAATAAAATACATTAAAAATCACACTTCCTTACAAGGGTTAAAAAGTAAATTTAAATTCCCTGTATTCCTTCCCTCAGTTTTAAATTCCTAATTAAATTCAGTACAGGTTTCCATAATATATGCCCTTTGAAGTTAGGAATCTTCAAAAATATATATTTTAAGTCTTTTTTGATCATAAACAAGAGAGGAATGGGTGGGCCAATCATTTCAAACTTTGCTCAGTCGTTGTGAATAACATGGATCTTTCCATTGGTATGTTCCATTGGTATCCATTTCTGGTTTGAGTAATATTTATATATTCTTCTGTTTAAAATGTCATCTTTAATACAGAAAAATATCTTCAAATAAATGTGTTGAACTCCATTGATGGAATGCATGCCTGCTGACCAGATTGTGACAGCAACAATAATTATACAGACAGTGTTGACATCATTATCAAAACGGAAAAGTGTGAAAGGACTTTGAACAATGAGGTTTCTATTGTACCTGCTTAAATTATTTAATTATCCAGACATAATCTTCAATGAGGTTGATCCTTGATACGCTCCTGAAACATTTCACTTGTCCTTGGTGAGATGGTTTCTTTGAACATCTTGTGTCGAGCAAAAAGAAAAAACAAAAAGATGGGTGTGTTGAATGACATCATTATTTACATAGAACAGCTGAAATTCATTAAATAAGCTCTGCCACAGAAATAATGATTAATATTGCATAGCTTTCATTGTTATATCTGAAGACACGTTATTTATGGAGGCTGGTATCATTATTTGAAGAAAATTACCTCTTACAGTTTCTTTTTAAAAAGGTAACATAAGATTGAATTTTACAGTGTAGGTGTAAGGGATATTGACTATCTTCTTTTAATTCCACAAGCCCAACTCATTCCAAATAATAGGTTCTACTGATGGAAACTCATTTTCTTATTTCATACATGTGAAATGTAATAACACCTGAAACCAAGTTCTGGCATACATAAATCAATATTTCAACTATAAATGTCATTTTCCCCACAGGTTTTGCTACGTTTGATTTAAGAATCATCACGGTTCAATGTACAGGTTTATTCCTTAGAGAAGCAAGTTATTAGAAGCAAAATAATCACTCAGGTATGAATCACTGAAGCACCGCCCTCTTAGGCTAGCTGTATGCTAAATAGAGATGCCCCAATCTCTCATAAAGAAGTGATTATTTACAAGGGGCAGCTCCAGGTCATTAAAGAGAGCTAGCAATGAATCCAATAAGACATCAAAGGAGCCAAATACTTTACGAGGGGCTGGAATGTTTGCGTTATGGTTGTGTTATGCTGTGTTAAGGAGAGTTAATCTTGCATTGCCTAGGATCCAACCATGATGTACGCTTTCCTTGACTGCTCATGAGGCTTTCAGTGAATTTAATTCCCTTCTACCTCTGTAGGTTAAGGCATCCCATGAAAGGAAAGTAACCCCAATTTAAAAATGAAGTCGTTATTTGTTTCACCATCTTGGTGAGTAAATTATCCTGGCCTTGGACGCTCATTGAAATGTTAAAACATTTAATTAGCCTCAGAGAGAAACTCTTTGATAATAAAACATGTTGATGGTGGCTCTGAAACGCAATATTTCTATTTCAGTTGCAGTGAATCATCACATCACTACGTGTCTGAGTCTTGATAGGCATTTGCCCACAATTTCCATAGTTGTAGACTTGATTCTTTGCAGGAAATAGGAGCTGGAGCAGAAATACGAGACCCACCTTCAGAATAACCCAGTTCATGGTAGACAGCCTTCTGGTGCCCCTGCCCCAGGCTTCCATTATCTGTCTGGCCCAAGTGCTCTCAAGGATGAAAGAGCAGGGAAATCTGGGACACCGGCTCACCCCAGTTGTTCTGGAACTTTCCCTGTCTAGGGGTGGAATCCCATCTTGCAGCATCTCGCTGGGCCCTGGGCAAAACCAGAATGCTGTCTACCCTGAACTGGGCTCTCCTGAGGGCAGGTAAGAAAAGCAGCAGAGGTGACTGCTCCATCTCCTAATTCTTCCAAAGGACCCAGTCTAGAACTATGGAAACTGGGCAAACACCAGTCCAGACTCAGGTAGACACAGAATGTGATGAGAGTCACTGAAACGGAAAAAAAAAATGTGGCTTCAGAGGCACCATCAACACGTTTTATTATCAAAGGGTCTCCAGATGAGACTAGTCACGTGTGTTAACAGGTCATTGTTCCTCTGGTGCTTGACTAAAGAGATCCAGAAATGTGATAGCCGTCGACCACACTGTATGTTTTCTACAGGACCCAGAGGATCTGCATCGTGGCGTCTGAGCCCTTGCTGCTGTGTGTCAGCTGACGATGCCGCTGCCTCCCTTGTCAGGCTCCACTCTGCGCTTGGGCGACACATTCCACTTCGCCTCCGGAATAGAGCACCCTGTG
Organism: Scalopus aquaticus; assembly: GCA_004024925.1. Lineage (NCBI taxonomy): Eukaryota > Metazoa > Chordata > Mammalia > Eulipotyphla > Talpidae > Scalopus > Scalopus aquaticus. Next base: position 92,921 of record PVIJ01002693.1, read on the forward strand.
TGCAAGTGCATAAAGAAAGTGACTCTGCCATGGGAAGGCGAGACAGCACAGAGAGTACTTTCAATCATATGACACTGTTTGGGGAAGAAAACCTGCCACTTTTGCACCTGATAATCATCAGTCATTAAAATAATAAATATTATGTAGCACATATTCCTCTGATGGCATATTCTGTTTCCATGACTTCATTGCAACACTTAAATCTAAAGATAATCCTCAATTTTTTTTCAGACTAGCTGCGCCATTTTTCAACCAGCAATGAGTGAGGGCTGCAAATTCTCGAAATTCACATGAACACTTAGCGCTGTCTCTGTTTTGCTGCAGTGAGAGCCACGCTCCTGGGTGTGCAGCAACACCTCCTTGTGGGTCTCCATACATATTTTTTTGGTAACGAATGAGTTTGAGCATCTTTTCATGCACAGGTGAACGTGGTGGCTATTTTTATATCTTCTCAGAGTAAATATTGTATTCAAGTCCTTGGCTCAATTTTCAATTGTTATGTGTCTTTTATTATTGTGTTAAGAGAATTTTTTTAAAGATTTATTTTTGCATATAAGCTGGGGTGCAGGCCAGAGGTGTGGGGCAGTGAGAGGGTTCACCAGAGACAGAGTGGGGAACAGAACAGGGAGATCGACCGAAATCCACTGCTGAGGGGAGCAGCAGGCGAGACAGGAGAGGTCTGCTGCGCCATGTGGGAATCTTCCTGGCCGAGGGATTGAACTCTCACTGCAGCTGCCAACAGCTCCATGGCGCTGCACTGAACCCACTGCTCCACCAGGGAGGACCCTGTTAGAGAATTTTATTCACGATGAATGCGAGTTCTTTATGAAATATCACATTATAATGTTTCCAGTTCTGTGGGTTGTATTTTCACTTTTCAGTGGCTTATGTTGTTTACAGATGAAGTTACTCATTTTGACAAAGTTCAATTTATCTATTTTTTAAAAGCTTTTCATTTGTGCTTTTCACACCATATCTAAGAAAACATTACCTAACCTGGGGTCACAAGATTCACTCCCATGTTTTCCTGAAGGATTTTATAGTTTTTCAGATATATTATGTTTAGGCAATCCACGTTGAAGTAATATTTATCAGTTCTGCTACAGAGTCCAAAATTTATTCTTTAGCATTTCATTATCCAGTTGTTCCAGCACCATTTCTTAAAAACGCAATTTTTCCCCTTTGAATGGTGCTGGCATCTTGGTCGAAAATCAATTGAGCATAAATGTGTTTATTTTTGGTCTCCCAGTTCTGATCTACTGATCTACCTAGGTATTCTCAGGCCGGCTCCAAGCTAACTTGATTATTGGATCTTGAAGTAGTTGTGGAATTGTGAGGTATGAGTTCTCCACTCACTTCTTTTTCAAGATTCTTTTAATTATTCTGGTTCATTGTATTTATATATGGTCTTCATATCAAATTGCCCATTTCTGCAAAAAAAAAAAAAAAAAAGAAAAGAAAAAAAGGCCATCTGGGGTTTTCATAGCTCTTGCATTGAACATGGAGGCTAATTTGGGGGTTATTGTCATCCTAATAATACTAAGTATTTTTACCCATAGACATGGGACAAAGTTCTATTTATTATGCCTTGGAAGTTTTTGTCTGCAAAGTCTAACATCTGGCCTGCCTCACAAGCTGTGTTTATAGCCTGCATTTTTTTTTCCATGTCAGGATCATAGTTTCCTATCTCTTTAAAATATTCTTTTTTTTTAAAGATTGATTTATTTATACGTACAAGCTGTGGTACAGGCGAGAGGTGTGGGGCGGCGAGAGGGTTCACCAGAGACAGAGTGGGGAGCAGAACAGGCAGATCAGAAATACACTGCTGAGGGGAGCAGCGGGGGAGGCAGGAGAGGTCTGCTGCGCCATGTGGGAATCTCCCTGGCCGGGCATCGAACTCATGTCGCCGCTGCAGACAGCTCCACAGGCAGCGCTTAACCACTGCGCCACCAGGGAGGCCCATATCTCTTTATATGTTTCATAATTTTTCTCGAAAACTGAGCTCTTTGGACATATATTCAGCAGCTCTGGGTAACGAGCGAGCAGCCGCGCTCCTCCCGGGGCCGGTGTTGCTCTTGCTTCTTCCTGCTCATTTACTTGTTTATCGACTTGGCCCAGCCGCTCCCTGAGATCCATTTCCCCACCGCGTGAAGCCTCCAGTGCTGGCTCAGATGTTTTTCTTGTTTTTATATTTTAACTCCTGAGCAGTCTAAGACATTTATTGGCCAAGCACTGTCCCACGGAAATCTCCTTAACCAGTCAGAGTTGGCTCCTTGTCAGTGGCGGTGGGCACCTTAGAGGCTGATGTCACAGCTCAAGAACCTCACTCTGCGTTCTCTTCTTTCAGCAGGGACAGCAGTGGGATTTCCTCTCCCTGCCACTCTGCAGGGCTCCATCTCAGTCATTCCACAAAACTGGAGACTTAGGGAAGGCGCGATTTTATTTTTAAATCAGGCATTCTAGCACAGCGTCTCCAGCATTCAACCAGCATCTGGACAGAGCACGTTCATGGTCCTTAAGGGCGAGCAGCTCCCCCTTTGCTGATGGGTCTGTGCGCCCTGGGAGTTGTTTCCAAGTATTAACTGGAACAGAAGCCTCGCGAGAGTGTGGCCCAGAGAATGAGAGTGGGGACCTGCGACGCAGGTGGGTGGATTTTGCTCTATGAGAAAGTCTCCAGCAATGACAGTCAGGAGGTGTGGGGTGGTGAGAGGATTCACCAGAGACAGAGTGGGGAGCAGAACAGGCAGACGCTAAAGACTGGATAGTTTTAAAACCCATAGATTATTTATAGTCATAATTTCATCACAATATTTTTACTTTTTAAGCCAAATTCATGGCTTTGTCTTCTAGGGCAAAGTGATGGAGGACGTGCGGTGCTGCGTGAAGACCTAGCTCATCACTTTGCTAAAACAAATTCTCAATTCCGTCGAATAAAAAGAAGTTTGGGCAATGAAATGTCGACCATCTGGAGGGACCCCTTGAGGGTCCACTGCCTCATGCTACCCAGCCCCCTGGCTGCTGGCTCATGTCCCAGCAGGAATAAAGACAAAGCGAGCGCATCCTGCCCTGCAAAGTCGCAAGGTCTAGCAATCGTGCAACCCACACAACGACAAAGTTAGAAATGATGCTCTCGTCTCACCTCGTCATTATCTTGCGTGCATAAATAATACATCATTATAAATCAATTATAATTATTCAATAATTTTATGCTTACTTTTACTTTGTTTATTAATGTATCATTATAAATTAATTATAATTAATTATAAATTAATTTGTGCATTTTTCCTTCTCACTATAGTACTTGTCGCAGGAGAGAACAACCAGACTTATACTAGTGACACAGACGAGCTGAGGGTGCGGTGGACCCCGTGGCTCCAACACGTTTCAAGTCTAATCTCTAATTTCTTGTGGTGTCAGATGCTTGTCACCTGATCAACGCCACACGCTCAGGCGCCAAAGCAGACCCCGCTGCAGAGAATTCTCCTCCAGTTTCTTTCTCTTAAGTTCACACTAGAGCTTGAATTCACAAAAGCCAAGTTTCCCAAAGAATCATATGTGTATTAATTAGAGGGTACAATGAGTCATGAAGGTGAACAAGAACAATTGTATATATTAATATGCAGTATGAATGTCAAAATAAAACATTTAAAACTTGATGTAACGAGAAACGTAATGGTAGTCTATGGAAGATCTGCCATCTCCAGTGTAAGGACATATTAGTGAGTATTTTATAAATTCATAAGCCAGGGTAGCAAATAAAAGCAAATTTTTCATGTAAGTATTTTACAAGAGGTTAGGAATTACAGAAGAACAAATAAAATTTCTTTACTAGAGGGCCTCCCTGGTGGCGCAGGGTTAAGTCTCAGCACTGTGAAGCTATCTCAGCCACTGCAGCACATAATTCGATCCCCTGCCAGGGAGCTTCCCACAGGGCCCAGCGACCTCTCCTGTCTCACCTGCTGCTCCCCTCAGCAGTGTATTTCGGTCCATCTGCCTGTTCTGCTCCCCACTTGTCTCTGGTGAATCCTCTCACCACCCCATACCTCTGGCCTACACCCCAGCTTGTATGTATAAATAAATAAATCTTTTAAAAAATCTCTTTACTAGAGCAAAGACATTTTCCATATACTTAATATAGTTTAGCAGTTGTAGAAATACCAGATGCGTATCACATTTGGTTCAATATTTTCTCTCCAGTAGACCATTGTAATAAAATATGTTGTTATGTACATTCCAAATTAATATTTCATATTATTTGCATATACTCCATATTGTGAAAATGTAAGATAATGGAATCAATTTGTTTTTTCAAAAATGCTGAAGATTCATGTAGCCTAAATTATTAACACTTTCATAAATTGCATTGTTTTAGTTTGTGGATGCCAAAACAAAGATGAAAAGAAGAAATAATTGGTACATATGCACAAACATCCTAAGAATGTCAAAACTTCAAAGTTATACCAGGGAGACAGGTGTATATGATGTATTTTAGTGATTAGATATAGCTTATCTGATGTCTGGCTTGTGAGAATATCTGTCTTATGATCAAGTCAATTCCAAATCTCAAGATGAAATCTGATACCTTGAATTTTCAGCTTTTCCAGGGAAAGGTTGTCTAAGAATAAAATTCTATTCTGTGAACAAGGCAAGGATCAAATGGCAAAAATATCATCAAGGAATGGATAATTCTGTCCATCAGTAGTAAATCAGATGATATGATTCAAAGTACCTGCCACCTTATATATCACAATCATATAAAAACAAAAGCAGTTTCAAGAGAATTGCTGAAAGGTTAGAATATTATATAAAGTGTCTCTTTTATGAAAAGGAATGAACATTTCAAAATTCAAAGGGGGAAATAGTAAATATTTCATATTATGTTAAAAATATGTTGATCTGCTTGTTATTTCATTGTGGTTCCAACACTTTTGCGGGTCCTTTCTGATTTAAATACAACATGCATTTATATTTAAAAGTCTCATTATTTCTATGTGAATATTTTAGGATTTAATGAAAAGCATGTTTTTTTCTTTTAGATTTGGGAACATAATATTTCTTCTCTGCATTTCCTCCTAGACATTTTAGAACACGACTTCGTGCATACAACAGCTATATAGAAATAAAATTTTTCTTTTCCTCTTTCAACATTTGACAAATATTTATTGAACATTCACTCTATCACAGTAAGCCTTTTTGATATTGAAACAACTTCATTTAGGAATGGCCAGCCAGGTACTGTGTAATGGTGTTTGGGTAAAGGACAGACGAAGCCCAAGAACACAACCCTACTGCGTGCATCCTATGTGGGTTGCTGTACCCTTTGTGTTTGTGTGAGTCCATCCTACTATGTCCCCACAAGGTCAGAACTTCCTGTGGGCACATGTATCGATGTATGCCTTAGAGCTGGCATAGCTCTCGCTACACACCTTCAAAGGATTTGATATGTTTTTGTATTCATGTAAATTGTGATTTTGATCTCTGTCTCAATTTGTTGCTGACATATAGAAATACAAATTATATTTTATATTAATCTTGTATTAGCAACCTTGTTAAATTCATATATTAAGTGACATTCTTTATTTTATCTTTATATTTTCCACACAAAATTGCATTTCATGAAAATAATGAATGTTTCATTTATTTCTTATGAATATGAATATCTTTTACTTAACCCACTTGTCTTAAGCAGGTTCTAAGATGTGAATACAATGTTTTGTTTTATTTTTATCAAACTAAGTACATTCCTCTTTAGAAGTTTTCCAAGAACTGTTTATTTTTCTTAAATATGGGTAGGCTTATTAAAAGTGTCTCTTCTCTCTATAAAGATTATTACGAATTTCTTCTTTATGTTTTCTTAATGCAGTGAACAACAGTGATTGATTTTTAAATGTTATAGCAAATGTGAATTACTGGAGCAAATCCATCTTGGCCATTACGTATTAATTTTAATTTTAGTTATTCTGTTAGCTAATATTTTTTTTTAAAGATTTGTTTTTATGCCTACAAGCTGGGCTGTAGGCCAGGGGCTTGAGGGGGGTGAGAGGATTCACGAGAGACAGAGTGGGGAACAGAACAGGCAGATCGACTGATATACACTCCTGAGGGGAGCAGTGGGCGAGGCAGGAGAGGTCTGCTGTGCCATGTGGGAAGCTCCCTGACTGGGTATCAAACTGATGCTGTAGTGGCTCTGGATAGCTTCACAGTGCTGCGCTTAACCCGTCACGCCACCAGGGAGGCCCTAGCTAATATTTTGTTTATGATTTATGAATCAGTTATCACAGGGCATATTGGTCATTGCTGAGACTGAGGTGACCCAGGGCTCTGAACTAGTTAATTCTGATCCCTTGTAGAACCGATCAGTCTAAACAGAAAGTTCTGAGTCAGACCCAATGCATGCAAAACCAACCTTAATGAAGGCATCATAAAAAAGAACTATATACCACCATTCTGAAGCCATTAAATACACTGAACATTGTCATTTTCATGCTTCCATTCACTTTAAGTAAAACTTATTTTTAAATATCAGGAAATGATTCAAGAACTTAAGGTTAAGTTATCCTTATTTTGTAATAATCAGTTCATACCAGGAAACAGACATTTTGCAAAAAATACATTAGTTAGATAAAGTAATTACCAAAGTAATGGGTTAGAAAAAATACACTACTGACTGAATCTTCCCAGATCCTACTTTCTAGATCTAAACTCTACTCCAAGCTAGTTTTGTGGAAACTTGCATTGAAACTAGTGAGAGCCACAGATGAATGTGTAATGGGGAATTTCGCCTGTGATCTCTCCCAGCACTGTGCTTGTAAAGAAAGGTCCTAAGAATTCAAATGAAGCTCATTCACTAATTAGACTGCACAGATTGAACAGAGCCTCTGGTCCCCTTGGTTGAACCTATATGCTATTGTGCTTCTTAAAACTACTTCAGAATATGAGTTATAATCTCACATGGAGCAGCCAGTCATCCTTCATCGTAGACAAAAGTAGAAGAGTGGGAATACAGCACTGAAAGATGCTCCGCAGAGAATGTGGATTTTACATTTCTGATTCTTTCCAAAGATACCTACTCCAGGTCCCATGTTTACTCTATACATGGAAAAAATCATAATGCATTTTCCAGTCCGGCCTACCTGCTGATGGCTTTGCAAACTACCATGAATCGACAGCGCTGCCAGAGGGGACACACATTTCACTACCATGGTTATATCATTATCTTCACATTCATAACTTGACTGGTGTGAGGACAGTATTTCAGTTTTGTTATACAGCCTAAAGAATCAGAATCTCAGAAACTAAGTTTGCAAAGATCTTATACATTTGACATTAGAATGTCAAACTAGAATATTTTGCTAAAATTAAAGAATCATCTTTCTAAATATAAATTTGGTTTTTAGGAAACCATTTATTTTTCTTTACAATGTGATCATCTGAGGATGAATAAAGTGCTTAATTTTTATAAATATGATATTGTAAACCAAGTTAATTAAAATCTATAGTCCTCCAATTCAGAGATGTCACAACTAAGAGTTACCGAGAGGAAATAATTTAAAAATGAATAATTTAAAAATGAACATGGGCCTCCCTGGTTGCTCCGGGAGTTAAGTCTCAGCATGATGAAGTTGTCTGCAGCCTCTGCAACACGAGTTCAATCCCCAGCCAGGGAGCTTCCCACAGGGCGCAGCAGACCCCTCCTGTCTCCCCGCTGCTCCTCTCTGCAGCTATTTCAGTAGATCTGCCTGTTCTACTCCCCACTCTGTCTCTGGTGAGTCCTCTCATCACCCCACCCCTCTGGCCTTCACCCCAGTTCTTGTATGCATAAATACATCTTTAAAAATAATAACATAGAAAAAAATGAACAAAACAATCTCTTGAAAAATATAATATCCAAAATCATAAAAATGAACATCGGATTAAGAGTTACCGACAGTATAAATAAACAAAACATACACCAGTTTAAGGAGTATTATGTGACATGCTAAAATTATAATTTTTAAAACAAAATAGCAACAATTGTAAATATAAGGAAAGCCAAACATTTTCAGTGCATATATATATATATATACACATATATATTTAATATCATTAGAAACAGGAAGCTGCTTAATGAATTAATTCATTGCAGTTAGAGAGCATTTGGGGGATAGTTATTTTACTGATCCCAAAAGCTCCCCAGGAATTCTGAGCCCCGAACAACCCGGTGTTTGGAAGAGCAAGAACCTGAGGCCGAAAGACAGGCACTGGGGGCAGAGGGCTCCGCCTTCCCCGCCGTCACTCTCTGTCAAGCCACCAAGCGACTCACCCTACCTGAGTCCTAATTAAAACTCAGTGGAGACAACGGATTTTCCCAGGTCTAGTCCCAGCGCCCCTGCCGGCATTGCTGGCTGCTCCGAGGGGCTGCCAGCAATTCCAGGGAGGGGGCACCCCCCAACCGTCGAGGTCACTGACCTCGAGGAAGCATCTCTGCGGAAGGAACACGACGAAGAAACCAGCCTGTGTCTCCACTCAGCATGACATAAAAATGTCCCAGAGGGGAAATTATGAAGATAACATGAAGCAGGAGATCTGGCATGATTTTAATGTTGAAGTTTCTGTTACTATTATCTGATTCTGGGGCCTCCATGGTGGCGCAGCGGTTGAACGCTGAGCTGTGGAGCTGTCGGCAGCAAGTTCGATACCCAGCCGGGGAGGTTCCCACATGGCGGGGCAGACCCCTCCTGCCTCGCCCGCTGCTCCCCTCAGCAGTGTATTTCTGATCTGCCTGTTCTGCTCCCCGCTCTGTCTCTGGTGAACCCTCTCGCCGCCCCACGCCTCTGGCCTGTACCCCAGCTTGTATAAATAAATCTTAAAGAAAAAAAAGAATATTATCTGATTCTTTTAGCATTAATTTTTTGCTAATATTCACTTAACTCCTTTAAAAAGTATCATCATTCTTTATTCTTCTAACACCCTCTAGCATCTTTCTCATAGACCACATTTTAGCAAATGAATATTCTCCTTATGTCTCAAAACCTCCCCTAAATTCCCTCTGCTTTATGACAACTTCCATTTATTCAGTAGCCTGAGGTCTTTGCTACAAACACATAAATTTAACACTTGGCGATTTCATTGATTACTCAAGATCCTTAATAGCATAGGACCAAGACATATTCCAGTTCGTGATTTCAGGGTTGCGCCAGCCGCACTCAAAGATCTGTTGGTTTTGTTTTTGACTTGTTTGTTTCCCTGAAACTCCTTAATGGTCGCCTTCTATTTCTGGAGCGACTAACCAGAGATAGTAACAGTGGGTTGTCACTCTCTTCCGAAGGGCAGGGAAGCCAACCAGAACTCTGAGAAAAGCCATAACGGGCAGAGGCGCCCGTGGAGACAGCGGAGGAAGCCAAGCGCGCTCGCCCCGCAGCCCGCCCCGGCCTGAGAGCTTGCGCCTGGGGCTGCTGGGGCCGCGCGGATTCGGTCACTCGTGTGCAGAGGTGAATAAGCGGGGCACAGCTGCGAGCCCTCAGCCGTCTCGTATCCCGCCTCAGACCCTGGCTCAAGGTGGGCGGCGACACCCATCAGAAGAGGTGGCGACCTCTGGCCCTAAAGCGCATACAGTCTTGTAAGCCAGGGTCACCTCAATAAAAATAAAATAAAGGAAGCGCAGACGCACAAAGCCAGGTCCCCGGAAGGCTCGTGGCAGAGACAAGCTCGCTGACAAGTGCAAACACCCACTGCAGAGACTTTTAGTCAAACCCCGAAGTGGGAGTCACCAGCCACGCTGCTTCAACTGTTCCCTTCTTGCAACCTGGAGCTCACACCCTCAACACTCAGGGCAGAAAGGAAGAGAAAGGAAAAGCACAACAGGAATAATTCTTTGAAAAATGTGCTTCCAGAGTACCTGAGGGGGAGAAGGGGCAGGGGCTCTGCGGGGCGGGGGTGGGATCACACGCCTGTGTGGGCAGCTGGCAGCTAAAGGGGCCCTTCAAGGGAGAGAGGGTTTCCGTGGGCCGAGGGCGGCTGAAGCCTCGGCCCCAGCAAGCCCTCAGCCCACAACGCCGCGGCGGGCCGGCCCTGGGCCCTTCCCATTTGGGGTCACTTGTGGATTTCCGCACCCGCAGGTTTCCAGGCGCGCCCGCGCCGTTTTCACGCCGCCCCCCCGCGCGCACCGCAGTTCACCCGCGACCCCCGTCCTGCGCTCCCCCGGTTAGGATGTTCCCGTCTGCAGCCCGGCGGGGTTCCCCGATGCGTCCCTCGTTTGCTTGTCCACATTCCTGACCCGCAAGCGGGAAATCGGGTTTCACCCCGGCTGCGGGGACCCTGGCTCTGCGGGGACCCCGGTTCTGCAGGGACCCCGGCTCTGGAGACCTGACTCTGCGGGGACCCCGGCTCTGGGGACCTGGCTCTGCGGGGATCCCGGCTCTGGGGACCTGGCTCTGCGGGGACCCCGGCTCTGCGGGGACCCCGGTTCTGCAGGGACCCCGGCTCTGGAGACCTGACTCTGCGGGGACCCCAGCTCTGGGGACCCGGCTCTGCGGGCCTCTCTGTCACCGAGAAAGGCAGAAGCAAAGCAGCAGGCCGCGGGGCTGCGGCCGCGCCCAGGGCGCCCGGGGTGGCACCTGCTTACCTTGGACTCTGATTCTCTAACTTCGGGCACGGACATGTTGGGGTTCGGGGTGCGCAGCAGGCCGCCGGGCGTGAGAGCCACCTCAGCGTCAGGGCCCCCTTGAACTGAGCGCAAGTGAAACAGCCTTCAGTGGGCGAGGCTGACCGCGGTGAGGCGCCAGGCCGACGCGAACCCGGCGTCTGGGAGTCCCTCATCGCTGCATCTCTAACGTCCCCCAGCCTCGGGAGGAGGCGTAACCCTCTGGAACGCGATAGACGTCAAACCAACCCCCACGTGCTAGGTTGGTTTGATGTTTGTCGCGTTCCAGAGAGCTACGCCTTGTCCCGAGCCTGGCCTTTGCACACTGAAGTAGCATCACGTTATGCTGCAGTGAGTTTCCGGGGGGGCCGTTGAGCATCACGTGTTTCCCATCATTCGCTCACCTAAACGCCCAAATCTCCCCTTCACCACCCCTTTGCCCTTTATCCCGATGTTCCCACTTCTCTACCTCCCTCCCTTCTAGTATTCACTTTTTAGTCCCTAAGTTTACTTTTGTTTTCTTTAGTTCGTGTTTGGTTTCTCCCCGTAGCACATAGGGGTAATATCACAGCGTCCCTCTCTCTCTTGCTTCCCTCGGGCAAGGCCTCTGGTCCACCATGAAACTGCAAGCAGCAGACTTCCACCCTTCCTCTTCCATTTGAAGAGTGTCCCATCATGTATGCACGGAGTGGGTAAATCCTCTAACTCCTTTTGCAGTAGTTCGTGATTATGTTCCATTCGCATGGAAACCCGAAGTGCTATTACTCTAATTTTGCGAGTAAAGTGCACTTAGAGAGTGGTCTGGCATCTTCTTTTGCAGTGCTGCGCCTGTGGTAGCTGATTTTGAATGTCTAATTATGGATGTTACCTAATTTTTTTCTTGTTTGTTTGCGTTGTTTAGACTGACCAGTGTGACAAATCCACATCAAAGGCGTCACCAGAAAGTACTGCAGAGCCAAGTGGAGTTTCGACAAAGGACACCTCAGTGATCATACAGCTGGGGCTGCACTCGAGTGTCCTGATGCAAGACTGACACAAAGACCTACAGTCAATGCAGCTGCTAAGACAAAGAGCTTAATGGCGAAGGGACTCTAAAGGTGGCCATTGTGAGCTGTTTGGAAAGATGCTATTAGAGACTTCGCCACAGTCTTTTGCAAGGCATTGCCATGGCTAAGGTTTTGTGGATTTGGGGGGGTTTTCTGAGATATGATTGCCTTGCAGCTTTGTACAGCAGTTTGAGGTGTCCTGCCTAATGCCTGACACGCACATGGTTCAAAATGATGGCCACGATAAGTTTACTAAACTTCCATCTCCTCTGTCCTTCAGATTTTATTTGCTTGTGATGAGAACTTTCAATCCTTCCAAACTTTCATAGCAATTTTCATATATACTGTGTAGCATCAAATATTATCAAATTTAAGAAAAAGAAAGTGAAACCGAAGAAATTAGCTTAGATTTTGCACGTGTGTTAATGGGTCCATACATTAGAAATTGCATGTATTCCACGAAAGGATAGACATTAAGGAAAAGAAGTTAGAGCAGTGACTGCATGAATTAGTTCTTGGATTAGCTCACAGATTGTAAGGATCAATTGTTGGCTTTCTCAGAAGATGCTAACCTAGAGTTGGCCCTGCGTGAACAGGTTCAACCCAATCTTTTTCTGCTCGGAATAATTGTGTCTCTAGAATCGGGAGGCAGCCACAAAGTGGAAATCAATACCTACCATGATGAGTTGTGACTCATAATAGCAACGATTATTATGAGTTACAGTCTGTTACTAATATAGGGCTTCTCAGACCGAGATATTAATAATATGTTAAAGTTCAGAACATTCCTCACAGCAAAAAAAAAAAAAAAGAAAAGCAAGACCAAGGTGATGGGATGTCGGTGTGAGAGAGTCCTCCCGAGGAGAGCACCCCAGGTCCAGCCCATCGGGGTGCAGGCAGGTGAGCAGAGCGCAGTGAGGAGATGGGGGGTGCAGGGTGGGGGGGCTGCTGTCTGCTGCCAGGGACTGTTGTTTGAATTAAAGAGAAGCTGTAGAGACGCCGGCCAAAGCTGAAAGGAGGCGGCTCCCGAGGGGTCAGACACGGGTCTTCCATACCCCTGGATGTAATTACACAAAGCTAGAGTCTGCGTTACAGCAGACTAGCTCCAGACAAATCCCGATGCTAGTCGTGGCTCCATGGACACCCAATGGGCACTGAGGTCTAGAATGAAGACTCAGAAATGGAGGCTGGAGAGGGCATCGTGTTCTCTGAAAATTCAGCTTGAAACCCCCGCTCCCGAGGGGCTGCTGTGTGAGGCCCTCGGGAGAAGAACAGGCCGGATGACGTGATGGCAGGAAGCCTAGGAACGGCTGGTGTGACCAACCGGGGAGAACAGCTCTGCGACTCTGACTCTGACGACCTAAATTTTTGCTTCAGATCTTACTAGACACAATCAAGGACAGAGGCGATATCCCCACATCTAAACATATCGGAAGAAGACTGAGATGGAGTTTGTTTTTTTTTTATCTTGCTTTTAACAGAACGGAGAGGAGAGAGAACTTGTCTTGTAAAGGGCTCTCCCCCAGCAGAGGGGTTTCAGGCTGCCACGCTTACCCTGGTGAATCTGTAACAAAACCAACCCACCGCCTTGCTCACCTTGTGCTTCCTTCCTTTTTTTTTTTTAAGATTTATTTATTTATGCATACAAGCTGAGGTACAGGCCAGAGGCGTGGGGCGTGAGAGGGTTCACCAGAGACAGAGTGGGGAGCAGCACAGGCAGATTGACCGAAACACACTGCTGAGGGGAGCAGCCGGCGAGGCAGGAGAGGTCTGCCGCGCCCTGTGGGAATCTCCCCAGCCGGGAGTCGAACTCACGTCGCTGCTGCCGACCGGCCCACCAGGGAGCCCCACCTTGTGCTTCCTTTCTGGCAATTTTTTTTCTGAATAATTTGAGTCTCTGTGTACAGACAAAATTAAAAGTGGCAAGTCACTCATCACAAAACCTTATTCTTTTCGGTTTTTCTTACATTTTGATCACCCGGATGAAGACCTCAGCCTCCAGGAGAGCAGAAGGCTCCATCTTCCTATTTGTCGCGCGTCGCATCGTTCGCGAGCCTTTGCCCCAGCTCCCCAGCACGGTGCTGGGAGGGTCTTCAGCTGACTCAGCAGCAGCTGGTGTAGACCTGTGACATTGGTCGTGAACGTCTGTGACCCCATGAGCGGCTCCTCTTCGAGCAGGTGCCTTCTGCCCAGTGGAGACCGCGGGCCAAGTGCACGGACAGCGCTCCGGGAACGATGCGCGCCCGAGAAGGGGCGCAGCAGCAACGGGGAGCCAGGCCCCGCGCAGGCTGATGTTTTCCTTCTGTGCCATCTCCCAGCCTGTGCGCAGAGTCCGCGGCTCAGTTCGGTTTTCCGATTTTCCGGTTGATGTTGGCAGGACCAAGATACTCAGCCTAAACATAGATCAAGCCTATGACTTAAATTTTTAAGATCTTTGCACCCATCAAGAGTTGAGAACTTTTGGAGTCTATACAGATGTTGATTTTTAATGATGCCCACCTGAAACTTATATAATGCTGTAATGCAACGATATGTCAATAAAAGCAAAATAGGAAAGGAGGCATTGGAGTTCAAAGAACTAAAACTCTTGTGCGCCTCCCCCCAAAAAATTGAAAATTTATATATATATATATAAAATCAGGTAATATCCTAGAAGCATGATAGTGGGTGGTGATATTTTAATTTTGTGACTATAAAGCCACCTGCCCCAACTCCAGAGATTGCAGTTCAAACTGTTGTTGAAAATAATTTCCAGAAAGCTATCACATCGGAGGAAGAAGGATGCTGGTGGGTTAGTCAAATGTAGCTTTTAGCAGGAGAATATTCTAATATTATAGAATTGTAGTGAGGACTATAAATCTGGCAAAGGTCCTAAATAAATCTCATTTTTTCTTCCAATAGCTTTTTGCTTAACCCAAGAAACCTACATGAAATAAACTTGACTGCATAAAATTCTTTCCATTCAAGATAAATAAAGTCATGGGCTCTCAGGAAAAAAAAAAAAAGGCTCTTTCTATTTATTTTCAATAATACAGAATTTTTGTAGGAAATATATTTTACTTCCTACTACCTAGGTCCCGCCATATCACATGTAGATCTCTATCGGTATTTCCAGCTTCTTCATTTGTGCCAATTCGTTGAATTTTTATTTTTAAATATCTCATCCCACAGATTTTGTTTACACAGGGCTTAAGCATTTTAATTTTCTTGTCACCTTTGAAGCGATGCATCAAATGACTCTGGAAGTTGAGAACAAACAGGAAACAGGTGCAACTCTGTCTTTTGACTGGAATAGATTTGACTTGCAAACCAAGGCACCCACTCCACGGGCTAATTTCTGAGGACACAGGGGTGGCCGGTGGCTCTACCAGATGCAGAGGTGGGATAGCGCCGGGAACAGGGACCACACCCTGTACAAAGCTGCATCTGGGAACTTCTCAGCAGCTTGAGACTTTCATAATCCTCATTACACAGAGATTAATGCTACTTGTCTGGTATAGAGAATTATCCACCCGGTACATACCCAGCAAAAATTCCTTGCAGAGAAAAACTACAATTTCATCCTAAAAAAAATATTTACACCCTTCAAAGATAAAATGACTTTGAAGAAGAAATAAGAAAAGTTTCACAACACAATTGCACATTTTCTAATGAAATGACAAAGTTGTTTCCATTCAAGAAAGCACTGTTGACAAAGTCCCATATCTGAGGTTAATGACAATGTCTTAAGGGCAAGGATCTTGAAGCAGAGTGAGTTCAGAAAAATTGGAAAAAAAGAAAGACATGAAAAAGTATATATGGCTAAGATGATACACTGGAGCACAGAAAATAAGAATAAAAGTGAGAACAGGCAGGCAGGAACATGAGTCACTTTTGACTCAGAGACATCAACATCAAAATGAGCTGTAAAAACTTGTAAATGCACGCTGCTAACTTTTTTCAATTGATGCCCAAATAAACATGCAAATATTGACATCATAACAAAGAGAAGAATAAAAAGACCTGTCAGTGTTTCTCCTGGCTGAACAGCAGTGGACAGTTGGCTCGTACATGAGAACACGACCATTACTGCTCCCCAACGCGTCCCTGCTGCAACGGAGCCAAGTCAAGGCAGATGAGGGTGACTCTGTGCTCCGAGTCAGCCAACTCACGGCCTGAATGCAGCCGTGTGGACACGTGACCCACCTCAGCAGTGGACACGGCTTCTACAGCCTCCGCTGATTCTGCCTTGAAAGTTTTGAATTCAAAACTTTTTTTTTAAAGATTTATGTCTTTATGCATACAAGCTGGGGGACAGGCCAGAGGCGTGGGAGGTGAGAGGTTTCACCAGAGACAGAGTGGGGAGCAGAACAGGCGGATCGACCGAAACACACTGCTGAGGGGAGCAAAGGGCAAGGCAGGAGAGGTCTGCTGCGCCCTGTGGGAATCTCCCCCACTGGGTGTTGAACTCGCGTCGCTGCTGCTGACAGCTCCACAGCGCAGCACTTAACTGCTGCACCACCAGGGAGGCCCCTGAATTCAAAACTTTTGTAAGTTGAAGAGAGAAATAGTATTTTGACAGCCTTGTCTCTAAAGGCAGAATCATCTGCTTCTGTGACTGGAGGGCATTCATGTTATGTTCTTTGGGGTTATTCCTGTTTTAAATTCCTGTTGTTCTGTCAACTGTGTCTTTAGGGACTCCTGCCCAAGTTTTTCATCACTGAGTTTAATTTTCTCCTCCCTGGTTGTAACTAATATCTTTAGTTCTTGCTAAAATAAATTTGTTTTGAGGGCCTCCTGGTGGCCTAGGGCTTAAGTCTCAGCACTACCTCTGCCACGGCCTGAGTTCGATCCCCAGCCAGGGAGCTGACCCACAGGGCGCAGCAGACCCCTCCTGTCTCCCCGCTGCTCCCCTCAGCAGTGTGTTTCCGTCGATCTGCCTGTTCTGCTCCCCACTCTTTCTCTGGTGAAGCCTCTCACCTCCCACACCTCTGGCCTGCACCCCAGTTCTTCTACAAAATGAATAAATAATTATATTTTTTAATTAAAAAAACTAAATAAAATTGTATAGAATATATAAATACATGTAGAATACTCCTAAGTCTTAAGTGCCCACATTAACGATCGCCAGAAAGCATAATAAGCACCCAAATTGCAAACAGAAAATCAGGAGCATGGCAGAGCTCACCCTTCCTTCATTTCCTTCCACTTCTCAAATGTTGACCCCAAATATTTTCAATCTTCTTACTTTTCATGAAAATGTTTTCATGAAAATGCTTTGCCTGGTTAGGAATATTCTATAAATTCATGTGTATACACTTCCTTGTTCATGGAAGGAATGAATTGACCTTGATTTATGAATACAGCAGTTGCATCTAGAAGAGGAGAAGGTGTGTGTGAGGAGAAGGAAGCCACACACACAGACCCCTGCAAATAACAGCACCGGGTCTGATGTAATGAGAGGTAATAGGTTTGCCCATAACGTACAGGGGAATTTTGTGCCACTGTTAATATTTCATTATACAAACAAGCAAATGCAAATTCACATAAGCTATTTTCTAGTTATTCTTATGTAAATGAGGCTTATCAACATTTACTTTATTTTCATGTTTTCCTTTTAAATAAACCATTCATAATTTGGGTAATGACACTTATTAACATTTTCCAAATGTGTTACAGAAAGTAGAAAGGAGCTAGCTATGCAACTATAATAATACACAGAGCTTTTAAAAAGGCCTTTATAAACCTCTAGGTATTAAAAAAATAGTTCTAGAAAGACTTATTTTGAAAATTATAAAGTGAATATCACAGTATTGACATTGTAAGTGACTTTCAAAGGGCAGAAAACTTTGTCTTCCTCTTAGATGGAGTCTATAGTTCACATTACAAAGCATCAAGGGAATGACTGAGTTAACCTTGTTTCTCAAGGTCTCTTTGTTTGTTTTTATTTTCCTTTCGACTTTTATATTATACTTATAGTTCAAACAATGCGTTTCAGAGCAACACAGCAGTGTACCTACCCTCAATTTAATACATTTAGAAGTCATTACTAATAGTTTTTTTGCTTGTTTTGAAAATGTTGCAATGACCCCAAAAGCTACTGGGTTAGAAAGATCACTTCCTTCTCTATGTCTCCATTTATCTGATTAGAAGGTGAGAACAATGTGTCCTCTCTACTTTGCTCTTTGGGATTTTAAGACTTAATGAGTGCAAAAAGTTTCTAAGGACTTTGCAAGAAAGTAGGCTTATAAATAGTATTAATGACATGTCTGCTAGATAGCAATGGGAAATGTGTGAAACATTATTTCCAAATATCAAAAAAAGTCAAAATGGACACTTTCATCAGCTCTTAACACTAACCTCTAAGAAGATCAAAGACCCCTCTCTTTTGTGTGATAATCTCGGGCAGCTGTTTAGTTCAAATTTTTAAAACAGAACATGCCAAAATGATGGGGAAAGGTAGGTATCATTAAGAAAATATATAAAAGTTCAGTACAGAGCTAGAGAAAAAAATGCCTAGGCACCACAGTAAATATTGCTTTAATAAAAAAGACCTAGTAAATGACTCCCTCCGCCATCAGTGACAACCAGTGATACTTCAGAAGTGGGGAAAACTACCCAAATGGTCTTTTGTTCCATCTTCTTTAGAGTGTGAGCTTCGAAATGCAAAAAGGGGGACACAAAGAAAGAAGGAGAGTGTTGCACAAGCCGGGTCCGCAGTCCTGCTCCAATGAGCATTCGGCGCGCTGAGGGGACTTAGGGCGCGGCCGATCCTGCCGGCGGCCTTGACTCCTGGAAGGTTTCCAGAAAATGGTGGGTGAGCGAATGGCCATTTTGTCCAAGATCCGATACCAGGGGGTGACTTTTAACCCACCGAAAGAGAGATAAGCCCTCCAAAATAGACATTTTGGATTTGGGATATACCCCAGTTCACCTACCTCATGCTAACTCTTGAATGATTCTGTAATTGAAGTGCAAATATCTGAGTGATTTTTCGTCAGTCTTTGCCAAATGTCAGTATGTCATGGTATCAGTATTTGAAAACTGAGCAAGTGCTGTAGGCCTCCTGTGCCTCAGTTTCTCCCTAAAAGACACTTAAGATGTCTGCCCCAACTTCAAAGTTCATGCATCTTAGCACGGAATTTTACATTCTCTTCACACCTGAAAAAACCAAGACTGTCTCTGTGAACAGGTCACATCTGGCTATTAAGCCATCCCACGAAACCGTTTTGTGGCCAGTGGAGACAGGGGGTGGGGGGGCGGCTGGGTTTTGTGGGGCTTGTCGGCTTTTTGGTGACTTTCCCTCCCAAACACGAGTCCTTTCCTTAGCAGCGACACCCCCAAAACCCTCTTCTCTTTCAGTCGACTCTTACTTGGCTGAAGTTCTTTCGTACTCTCACACCCGCCAAGCCTCCTGCCCAGAAAGGTTCCCTAAAATCTTGGCTTGACCCTTTTTAAAATTGTTTTTTTTTTTTAAGATTTATTTATTTATGCATACACGCTGGGGTACAGGCCAGAGGCGTGGGGCGGCGAGAGGGTTCACCAGAGACAGAGTGGGGAGCAGAACAGGCAGATAGTTGGAAACGCACTGCTGAGGGGAGCAGCAGGCGAGGCAGGAGGGGTCTGCTGTGCCATGTGGGAATCTCCCCGGCCAGGCATGGAACTCGCGTCGCCGCTGCTGACAGCTCCACAGTGCAGTGCTTAACCCCTGCGCCACCGGGGAGACCCCCTTTTTAAACTTGTGACACGTTGGCTTGTGCTGCTGCTGGAGTGTGGGAGGGACCGGCTCTCCCCAAGCGTCCTCACCACACCGCACCCCCCACTGATCTCAGCTTCCCCTTCTCAGCTATGTCAGTCTCTTTCGTTCACATCCACACTACAATGGTTTCTAAATGATAGGAAATAAAACGTTGATTTATTGTTCTGACACCGCACAAACAATGTCCAGCCCCATTGCCTAGAAAGGGCTGGGACCACAGTTCAAGCTCAAAATATTAATTGTTCAGTTACTGAGATATCTCATCTGGTGTTCTCATAGCTGTTACCATTGGCACCCCTGTACAGCCGACTGTTGGTGCCAGTTATTCTTGTCTAGCTGAGTAGACAATCACTCAATTTTAAGTTCACCCTCATTGGCTATCTTGTCAAAATGCTTCTCAATGCTAGAAATCTGTCCTCATTTCAAATGCTCCAGACTTGTGCTATCCAAAAGGGCAGTTTGCTGGGAGGGGTAGTTATTTAAATTTAAATCAGTTACAATGAAATAAAATTAGGATTTCAGTTCTGTAGCCACAGAAGAAAAACTACAATTCAAGTATTTCATATAATGGACATGTGGGGACCCTATTAGGCAAAGCATTTCCATTACTCCAGAAAGTTAGAGTGGACAGAACCGCTCCAGACTGTCACACTCTTTATTTTGAGGGTTTTTATTTTTTCCTTTTTTTCCCCCCATATTTTGCTTATTGTGCTAAAGTCGGTTTACTTAGCTGTCTCCGCCTTGAGGGTTATAATTTTAAACCTCCACCAATGTGTACTCACAGGCTTCCCAGGGCCCTCATAACTCTCCACCATGTTCTGTGGGACCCCTCCCCTCCCCACCCCTACCCTACTACCTTCCTCTTCTGTTTGCTTCAGTTTTGCAGTCAGATGCTAATAGTTTATTGTTGGTTTATTTTGACCCCTTGTTATGCTTCTCTGTAGTCCACAGATAAGTGAGCAGCTGGTATTTGTGTTTTCCTTCCAACTTATTTTCCTTAGCATTATCCTATCCTGTTCCAGTTATATTGTTGCAAATGTTAATGATTCGTCCTTTTTATGGCTGAGTAGTATTCCACTGTATTTGTAACTACATTTTACTGGTTCACACTCACTTTTAAGTTTCCTTCTAGGACACTTTCTTTTTAAAGATCTTATTGTTTACCTATTTAACTCTTCATGATTCTTCATTGGTTTCTCAGTCCTTGTCAAAATCCACCCAATAAATAGAATTTATTTAAATATGAAAATATAACAAAAGATTTGCATCATCTTCACTGAAAACTTTGACTGCTACATTGAAATGTGCACATACATGAATTCCCTTTGATGGGTTTTTCATTTAATAAAATGCATAACCTCTGGATCCACAAAGATCTTTTAATATGAGTTGCTGGCAGGAATAAGCAAAAGAGTTTACTTCACAGAAACATATTATGAGATATTTGTGAGAATGTTTCTCTGTGCATAGAAACCTCTTTAGGAAAAAACTTGTCTATGCTGAACTGCAAACCTTTATCATTTCCTCCCAGACACCCTAATTTCACTGTTTTTTTTTTTTTTTGAGGCTTGTGGAATTGTAAGAAATTATAAATCACGTGCATCTTCAAACAGATTGTTTGATGCTACTCAGTGGCCTTGTTTTTATTGAGTTCCACAGCCACCTATTTTCATCCTCGTCTAAAGCAACTGGTGCTCTCTAAATGATCTCTTTTACTATATGTTTTGAAACAGATAAGGCATTAGATAGAGCTCAGTATAAAATATTGCTGTCTCGAAACAAGAGGGCAAGATTTGTGAGAAAAATAAGCTTTTAAACCACTTCATTTTTAGTTCTACAATGTGGAAGATTGGAGCAAATGAGTAATAAAAGGCAAAACAATTGAGTCTCCCAGGGTGCTAAATTAAGAATTTATAGTCTGAGTGATGTCTCTGTAACCTCATTCAATTTTCTATTATTGCAGA
Source organism: Scalopus aquaticus (assembly GCA_004024925.1). NCBI lineage: Eukaryota > Metazoa > Chordata > Mammalia > Eulipotyphla > Talpidae > Scalopus > Scalopus aquaticus. Next base: position 114,290 of record PVIJ01002693.1, read on the forward strand.
TCTTAAACAATTATGAACACAGATGACATAGCAACTTTCACTTATAAATCTGCAAGGGCAATAAATACAACATGCAAAATTCATTTTGATCATAATGCTAATTGGCCTAATGTTCTCAAAACAAAGAAAAATAATGATATTTAAAGAAACAACATTTTGAGCAAATGGGACAGGCTACAATAGCTAGTATGATATATTTTTACTTTAAAACTGATGAGTCATTTACTATATAAATGCACTGAGAAATAGGTGATGTTTCTAGAGTAAAAATAAGTATAACCCAAAAGAGATTAGAATTTAATACTTTTGCAATGATACATAATAAAAATGATTTTGTTGAATAAATATTAGATATTGACATATGGTGAGTCAACACTTTCCCTATCAAAGGGGAGTTGGTGTGACTACCTTTTTCAAGAACCTGGTCTTAAAAATCTATCTGAAATTATATCAGACTAATGGATGAGAACAGTACATGTATGTCACATAAGTCAGTGGTCATGGGGGCAGATTTTCTGTCCTATGCGTGTGTATTTTCTCATCCTACTAGTAAATAAAATCATCTTCAGATTATATAATACAACAGCTTACTGGTTTGAGGAGTCAGAGAAAATTTGGAGAAATAATTACTTCTATATTATAGATTAATCTATTGGTCTTTAATTGCTTTTTCCTATTTTACTATAATGATAAAAAAGGTGACTTTTGCTGTTCAACAAAACATTATTTGAGAAAAGGAAGAATCAGTCACGTTAAAATGTGTCCTACTGTCTAGTATGATCCGTTGGCCTCCTCAAATGACAAACATATTAAAAGGAGTACTACAATTTTGTTAGTATATTCAACTAGGAAAGGAAGAAAGGTTAAAAAGGTAATAAAGCCATGGAAATTCTTGGGACATTTTTATGATATTCCTTTGGTGAATAATTATGACGATTTCCCCCTTAATGCTCAGTGTTAGACCTGTATTCATTTTTGAGACTAGCAATGGAATATAAAGCAAAATCTTGGATATTAGAAATGAAAATGCCTAAATGAAAAGGAAGGCATATTTTAGTGATTAAATTGGAATTGAATTGGAATAATTAGAGTGCTTTTGCATAAATTTGCATTATCTTAAAACTGAGATTCAGTTCATTTTCCAACTTCAAGTATGGAGACTAAACTAGATTAAAACTTAGAAGTCATGCTGTTAAACACATTTCTTTCCAGCTGTAATATAGTAAATGCATCTTAATCTTAATAGTAATAATTTAAGAACACCGATATTTTCTTGAGGTGACATGAGTTTACAACACTGTATGATTTAGGCATTTTATAAAGTACAGAATAACAGGATATATAAAAGAGCTATATTAAACACATTTCTTATATCAGAAAAATCATTTTCATTTTTAAGTAAATTTAAAAATCTATGAAGATATTGGTAAATTGAATAGTAGGTCTAACTATAAAATGCCTTATCTTTTTAGTATCTAATTATGCACACATAAGCCATTGTCTATCTAAAGAGATAAAAGATACAAACTCTACAAATTAGCCTGGAAGCTACTCTAAGGAAATACAGACTCAGAACTTTTTCAAGGAGAAATGTTCTTAGCCTGGGACCTTCACCTTTTACAAACATGTTATTAAATTTCACAGAACAGAAATCATCCAAACTGGTTTTACAAGTCCGCAAAGAAAGATAAGACAAGGTCAGCCCTACAACTTTTTAGTCCTAATATAGTTAAACATTTGTTACAATATTTTAATTTTTACTTGGATATTTCATGCTTTCCTATCACAAAGATGGAGTCCAAGGGATATGTGTAGGGGAGGGGGAATCAGTATATAACACTTTCAACTGTCCTGTTTAACATATATTGTTTCTACATCATCAATATAAAAAATATGTATTTTTATGTTTTCTTCTTTCTCAGAAGAAAGTTCCAAAAATGATGCAGGAGGAAGCAGGAGTGCGTGGTGAGTGCTGCATGCTCGGGGGCTCGGAGTGGACAGGGCATTTTAATGTCCAGAAGAAAGGTCATTCGTCTAGTCTGTCGTTCTAACTGTTCCTATATTCCATTCTCTTCTGCCTATTCGATAGTATGCATTTGGGGCACAATAGACAGTAATAAGATGTCTTTTCTCTCTGTGTTTCAATAATAGTCATACAATTCCTTTTTAAATGAAATGGTAGGGCCTCCCTGGTGGCGCAGAGGTTAAGCGCTGCGCTGTGGAGCTGTTGGCAGCACGTGCGTGATGTGAGTTCGACGCCCAGCTGGGGAGCATCCCACATAGTGCAGCAGACCTCTCCTGCCTCGCCCGCTGCTCCCCTCAGCAGTGTGTTTCTGTGGATCTGCCTGTTCTGCTCCCCACTCTGTCTCTGGTGACCCCTCTCACCGCCCCACGCCTCTGGTCTGTACCAAGCTTGTATGCATAAGTAAATAAATCTTAAAAAAAAAAAAGAAAAAGAAAATAAATGAAATGGTAAATCACCAAGTACCCACTCGGAGAGATCAAATTCTCTCAAGAATCTAGAACCGTCGATGGCCAGGGTTAAAAATATCCAACATCTATTGATGAGTGAAACAGTTACCCCATGTGTGCTAGTAACTGCCGAGAGAAAGCCTGAGGAGGACTGAAGGGGTTCGCCTCCCTACACGGTCTGTGGGCACCTCTTTAATTATGATTCTAACTCTTCTGTTGCCTCTTGGGTCTGCCATTGGCTGTGTCCCGGGAAGACTGGCTGACTCCCTATGAAGCTCCTGCGCTGGAGTATGCTGGTATTTCACATAACAGACCAGGAGTGCTTCAGGCTGAACAGAAGGTGCACACTTTGGCCGCACGTACACAAAACTGGACCAAGAAGATTAACACCGAACGAGAGAAACCTGAGAGACGGGGTCGACAAATGGATACGAAAGACTCTGCCACATTCGGTTCACCCAATGAACGATAGAAACCAAGAGAGGATTGTTAGCTCTTGGTCTTGCACTATCATCTCTTACCATCCAGGAACTCCTAGGTCTTCCCTAAGGTCAGACATTCAGTTAGTAAATATATTAGAAAGACGAACAGTCACCACTTTATAAATGTTCCCCTTTTGGAAAACTTTTTAATCATCACAAGAACTAACCTGATTGAGCGTTGTGTGTGTCGAGAGATATAATCTCCTCATGAGGAACTCTGGACGGAGACCAGAATGTGAGGCGTGAAGGGATGAAGTGACTGTGTGATGTTCTCAAACAACAGAGCTGGAAATCCCAGGAACACAGACAGTGATTACGGTCAGCACCTTGATTCATTCTCCACTCTGCTGTCTCCTTAGTTTCTGTGACAGATCAAACAAGACAGTCATGAGAAAAAAAACTGAGTGTGAACGCTCTTAGTTCCTCTTATGTTTTGTTTGAAACTGCAGCTATCAAGTTGATTTGTTAATTGATTAAATTGATTTCATTGGGCAGACCCACCTAGACATGAATAACATTTTTTCAACAAGGATCAGCTCATTAAAAATGTATTTGAAAGCAATAGAGGATATTGATTTCTACACTAATCGTCTCAAATTTAGCATCTTGTATGGTGACTTTTTAATCAGTGTGGACAAGCTGTAATCCAACAGAGCAAGGTGCCATAGAAGCAGTTACTTTTATTTGATCTGAAAAAAAAAATACTCGCCTCTGCTAAATTAGTCCACAGATCTTCAAAAGGATACTCAGGATGATAGGAGAATTCTAACTTTTTAGTTCATGCTGGCAAGATTAATAAATATCAGAATTTATTTGACTTAAATATCACGAGAAAGATAACTTGAGCATTTTCAAGAAAGATAACTTGAGCATTTTCATTGTGCCATCACTTCTAATATTGATTTAAAGGAATGCAGACCCTCTGGGGTGGACCTGTTCTCCACCATTTTCCAGAATTCTTTATGGCCCCGTGGGGTGTCCCAGTTTTGTTGTCAGATAGACTAAGTAAAGGCACATATCAGAGAAAAGCTGTTTCCTAGTGTGAAAACTCTCACTCTTCTGACAAACGTACCAAGAACACAATGGTAAATAGATAAAGTTTGCAAACAAGTGACTCTCTTTTTTTCTTTTTTCTAGGAGTCGTACAGTGAAATTATACCTTAAAGTAATCAGTGCATGGAATTTCGCAAGGGCCGCCTGCCCTGCAGCTTCTGTCAGTCTGCAACACAAACCAGCAGCCAAGCAAACAAGCAGCCTTGGTGTCACGGACACTATTACTCAAAATCCAAACCTGAGGCTGCAGTGTTTTCACTGTGACATTTCAAGATCTAGGTCGTTTCAGAAGCAGTCCAAACAGCATTTTTTAACTCTATGTTATTGTGAAGAATGCTTTGTGTGAGCCTTCAATGCAGACAGACAGACTCTCCTATGCGGGAAAAGGGGAGTTGCCGCCCAGGCAGAGTTCAGGGCGTTCAGGACCAAGAAACTGCTCTGCCTGGTCCCATAAGGCAGCGCCTTTGTCACAACGTGCAGACGCAGGACACCGAGAGAGACTCCAGAATAAACTGACTTGGGGGGGCGGCATCAGTGGCGAGTCCCTGATTATGTGAGACGTCTCCCTCTGGGGGAGCATAGACAGCTAGGGGGGGCTGGGGAGGACACATTGTGAACTTTGCTGTGCCCCTGAACTGCTCTCTCAATTAAAGTTTATTAATTAAGAAATAAAAAGCGGGCAAACAGGCACAAAGGTGCAGGCATCATTATAAGCCTTCGCAGTGCTGACATCACCTTACAAAACTGGCAGCGTCTAATTAGCTTCTGCATATTTAGCCTTAGACCCAGCAATCCCACAAGATATACGACACCAGCAGAAAACACCGGTGCATGGATGCGAACAGCAGAAGCCGACCCCGGTGCATGGATGCGAAGAGCAGAAGACCCCGGTGCATGGATGCGAAGAGCAGAAGACCCCGGTGCATGGATGCGAACAGCAGAAGACCCCGGTGCATGGATGCGAACAGCCTGCTTTGCCGTCCCAACGCTGGAAACAGCACACTCGTCCCCAAAGGGCGACAGGAGAGAGCGCGGGGATGGCAGCACGGCCCAGCAGGACTCGTCAGCCCGAGCACACTAGCGACCAGTGCGACTGGGATAACCCCAAAAACAGAGAGAAAGGCACACACCCAAGGACGGGGAGCACAGGTGGATCTGCTGCCCCAGGCCAGTCAAGCTGAGGCCGCAGATGAAGAAGGTCCGCGTGTGCGTGGGCGTCGGGGCGGGGCCGTCTCTGCACAGAGGAGAGCGAGGGCCACGGGCGCGGAGACTTTGCAAAGTTTCGGCAGACCACACATGTAAATTCTCCGGATTGGAATGCATAATGTGTGTGTGTGTGTGTGTGTGTGTGTGTGTGTGTGTGTGTGTGTGTGTACACACGGATATATAAAACAAACTCTAGAAAAGTACTTGGCATTGCCCATTTATCCTACAGCCAAATCACTAAATACGTTTCCTCAACAAAGTGATTCTCGCTTTGGTCTCGGGCTCGGAGCCTCCCTTCATGCATCTCTACCCTACCCCTCTGCGAGGGGCCGGCTCCAGGCCACTGAACCACTGGGAAAGCTGTGTTGTCCGTGTAGCACAGCATATACGCGGGGCCAGGCTTGCCTTGGTCACCCACCTTGCATCCGAAGTCGAGATGATAAGCCTTCTTCACGTGAGAAGTGATCCTTTTCTTCCGGTTGGCAACTGCCACTTCCCCACAAATACAGCAGAAATTGTCCACGCCGTTACGCACTTTCGAGGCATGACTGTTCTGTATTGTGCCTAAGTAGATAAAATAATAACAGTTCTATGGAACAGTAGCTTCAACTGTCTCGCACAATGTCTGAAATATTTTCAATGCTCAACCTTTCCGACAGGGCTTTCTATAGTGCACTGCTGACGTCAGCTTCCTTTAGCAACCTGGCAGTAGTACCGCATTGCCTCAGAAAATGATGCAAACAACTCTGGATGACGTGTGCATGATGGTATGATGCAATGCGATGCAATATCCCATCATTCGAGGCTGATTTAGATGCTGTTGCAGTCCTACTGGATAAATTTACACAGTGAAGCATACAAAATGAAGTATATGAAATATCTTCAAAACGAGAGCTAATAAAAAATGTTCAGGGTTATATTCACATTCAGCACACCAGGATACTACGGATCAGGCCTTTGTAAGTCAGTGACGGTCGCACTGTGGACCAGTGTTACCAGCAGCACCTGCGTTTGGACTCGGGTCCCATGGACGCTGCGCGCACGCTGTGAGCGGTGTCCAGTCCCTCCGGCTGCCCTGCGGGCGTCCCCCTTTCCTGCTGCCCCTTCTCCCAGGGCCCCTTGACCGAGGGACTAGACTGCATCTCGGGGCCCATCCTCTGCTGAAATCGCCCAGCGAGGGGGCGAGGGCCGCTCAGAGCACCCTGCGCGGATCCCTCCACGCGCCCCATGGTCTCACAGCAGCCCGCTCCAAACCCCCAGAACTGGCGGCACAAACGGAGGCTTAGGCTGTGTTTGCATCTCACGGAATATACACCGTGTGTGTACAGCAAGAAATGTGTGTGCGAGTGTGTGTGGGTGGGGGGTCACACTCCAAATAATTCCAACTCTGGGATTCAGTTGCATCATCTGTAGACAGGAGTATTCGACAAAGTTTCCTCCATAAGGATAAATTCAAGTAATAGATGATGGTAGAATTAAAGGAAGTATTTTTAGTCTTGGAGTAGAATTTAAGGATATTAAGCCATCTTTTGAGAGAAATAGCATGGAATGACAAGATATAGAACGTATACAGATTAATAGAGATGGATCAATGATAGACAGATACTCATCCAGACTCCAGAAAATTCTTCATCTCTTTTTCTTAATCATTCCTATAATTTTTTCAGACTTCAGATTTTGTTACACTAACAAAGAAAGTTTCCTTGACAATGTTCTTCCCTGCAGTAGTTAAGAGCCCCCTGTATTTCCTCAAGCTAAATTTCCCCAATGGAACCCAGCATTTCCTATGCTGCAGGAATTAACTAATCACTGAGATTAATAGCTGGTTTATCTGCCGGTTTCCCCCAGTAGACAGTAAGTCCTATAAGGGCAAACAAGTCTCGCTTTCAATTTCACTTCCAAAACTACCTAATCAATCTTTTTATATTACTAAAAATATAAATATAAAAGATGCCCAATCCATAGAAGAGCCAAGTTTAGGCTAGATCCATTTAGTGAAAGAAAATTTAAAACACAATCACACACACTCTCACAAACACACTCACATATACATAGACACACAAACACACACACAACTTTCACAGAAGTCATTGTGTTTCCACTGCTTGTCCTGAACAACAAAATAAAACAAGAAATTGTTTCCACATTATGGTACTTCCAACTATATTTCACTGTCCTCTCAGGTAACCCACCTAGGGGTCCCCCACTTGGACAGTTGGGGTAACAGATGATGATGGGGTTAAGGGAGCAAGCTTAGTCCTGCAGGAGCAGTGAAGGATCTAAGTAATTGTGCTGATAGAAATAGGAAGGGAAGTTTAAGAAGGGTTAAGCATTGGACCTTTCTCCATAAATCTGGGGCTTCAGATTGGGGTAAAGAAAGGGAGAGACTCCCACCAGTCTCCAAAGGTCTATAGGGACGTCAATGATTGAAACTCTCCAATGCAAACATCGTGACTGCAGGCTCTCACGCTATTTCTACTGTACCAAGGCCTTGGAACCACGGGAGGCGAGCAGGAGGCCAGCGTGTGAGGGTCCTCACCGCGGTACTTGGTCCGGGACGGCTGAGCTGTCTATTGAATAACGAGATTTAGCATATTTTTCTACAAGACATGATTACAAATTACGATAATGACATGAATAATAAAAATCCTTATTTGATGAATAAGAATAGACAGAAAACAAAACAGAATTGATACCATGAATCAAAAATCTAACAATATGATGTATCTACAAAAATATGTGAAAGCAATGGTGTAATACTGAGTGTTATTTCCTCTGTGCATCCGTGCTGGTCTGTTGGTGTACACAAAAGAATCTCCAAGACCCACCATCATGGAAGAAAAGTAAATAAAGACAAAGAAATTTTAGCTAAAAAAGACAGGAAAGTTCAGTGGGAATGATTCCAAATTTTTAAATCAGTTTTGAATTAACTAATACACAGAATGAATGAACTTGTTCTTAAGGGCAACTGAGCAGTGATGAGAGACAATTGACAAGCAAGATGGACAAGGCAGAAGAGTTTGCTTTTTCCACTTCACTCAGAGAACAAGTACAAGTTACTGAGCAGATGATGAAAGTAAATATATCAATAATTAATTTTAAAGTTTAAATTTAGAAAACAAATTTGGTGAAGGGTCTGAAAATCACAATTCCATTTCTAATAAAGTAAGAAAGTAATTAATTATGTTTTATGGTACCCTGTATAAAATTCTCAGGTTCTATATCAAGTTTTTAGTAACATAAAAATTACTATTTGTCTATAATAAAATAAGATTGTCACTGTTATTTCTTTTTTGTATTAGCTCCTTTTTACTTTTTGATTGTTATTGTTTTTGTAACATAACAGTCTGGCTTTGCTTCTTATATAGTGTAAATTCAAACTCTGTAATTCGTTCAAAGTTAAGACTGCTAAAATTGAGTACTAAGTTTCTGTCTTAAAAAATGTGGGACCCAAAGAAAATATGCTTATTTTAAATGGGGACTTCCCTGGTAGTGCAGGGGTTAAATCTCAGCACCATGAAGTTATCCAGCACTATGAAGATCCCCAGCCAGGAGCTTCCCACATGGCAAGGCAGACCTCTCCTCTCTCCCTGCTGCTCTCCTCGGCAGCGTATTTCCGTCTACCTGCCTGTTCTGCTCCCCACTCTGTCTCTGGTGAATCCTCTCACCACCCTACACCTCTGGCCTGCACCCCAGTTCTTGTATGCATAAATAAAAAAAAATCTTTTAAAATACATATATGCTTACTGTGTATACTCTGCTAACCGTCCACCTTTGATTCGGTTAAGGTTAGGAATAGGGCTATACCAACTTAATGAACTGTACTTCTGCTGATATACTCATAAAATTAAAAAATGTTACTTTTACATAGAACTGGAATTTTTAACATAAAGTAGAATTCAAAGACTGTCACTTTAAATAAATTTCATGATTTCCTCTTTCACTATATAAACTTTAAGGATTTATTTACATGTTTTTTATACCAACAAATATGTACATATAACAAAGTTTCAAATTAAACTATTTACTAAAAATGCTCCCTCATTTATCAGCAATTTAATCAAGCTTGATTATTTATAGTTTTTCAGAGAAACCATAAAGTGTGGGTATGCATGTTAAAATATTTATGTATACCAAAATACAACACTGACAGAGATATCAAATATCTATAGGTATAGTTTAGTTTTTTTACCCTGACTTATTATAAATAACTTCATTATCGAGGAGATAAAAGAAAAATAAAAAAGTGTTTATAAAGTAATTCAAATTAATGGAAACATTATATAAGGTAGGATATTGAAATAAAATAAAACACCTTGACTTGAATGCTTAAAATAATAACATTCAGTCAAAGACATAATATCTGAGCAAGAAACTTATCTTTTTATAATATTAGCTTGGATAATTACACTATAGTTCTGGCATATCAATTTAAATCTACTGTTTATTTATTTTTTATTTTTTTTAAAGATTTATTTATCCATGCATACAAGCTGGGGTGCAGGCCAGAGGCGTGGGGCGGTGAGAGGGTTCACCAGAGGCAGAGTGGGGAGCAGAACAGGCAGATTGACAGAAACACACTGCTGAGGGGAGCAGCGGGCGAGGCAGGAGAGGTCTGCCACGCCATGTGGGACTCTCCCCAGCTGGGGGTGAACTCGCATCACCGCTGCCAACAGCTCCATAGCACAGTGCTTAACCGCTGCGCCACCAGGGAGGCCCTAAATTTACTGTTTCTTTAACCTCTGAACATCAAATTCCTCATCTGTGTGGTGGCAACAGAATTACAAAAAATGATAGAGAGATTTAATACCCAAAAGACCTAAGTACAGCAATTACAATAAAAATCTATATAACTTACATGTATATTTATATAGTCAGAAGTTTATATAATATGCATGTTCATATGCTAAGTATGCTAAACCTCTAAAATCTCTTACCCTCAAACACAGGATATTTGTTAATTAGCAAAGCGTCTAATAAAATTTAAAATAATCTTGATACGATTGTAAAAGTATCTATTTTATAAATAGTATCTTCTAATTAGCAAGAAGTTAAAATAAAGGCAACTCAAAGAAAAAATTAAAAAGATAATTATTTTATTCCACTAGTGTTTCTTTTGTTAGCTTTTTACCCATTTTAAAAGGAAAATACAACATTAATGTATATTTTGTATCTATTCTCATGTTTGAGAGGAATATTCTAATATTTAATACAGTAAGGAAAATTAAGTGACAGCCATAATTCACATGAACCAGAAAAGCAAAAAAAAAGTCATAAGTGAGAGAAATTTGAAAAGGTGTAATTATTCTCTCACTTTTTGACCATTTTGACAAAGGAATTTACTAAATATTACAAATATAATATTAATAAAGCTCTTCTAGCAATATAATGCACTTATGGCAACAAATTATATAATAATGTAAAAGTGGAAAGTATTCATAATTCAAAAGTGGGGAAATCATCACAAGAAAAAGAAAAACAGAATTGTGAACGCCTAAATCTAAGCAATGATTTTGGCAGACCAGGACAAAAGACATTAATTTCTAAGCTGTTTTGGTGTTAACCAAATGTTAATTAATTAATGATATCGAGGAAACATCGGTATACAAGCACTGCACATGATTTAGAAGGGGTAGGAGCACACCCTCCACCAAGGCACCGAGGGTCTTCCACCACAGTCCATTTTTTTTTTTAAAGAGGTCAATATTCTAAAGTAACAATGAAAGTGATTAAGAAAATTGCAGGGGTCCAATGCTTCCACCTAAGAGTAATATTTTGAAGCTCTTTCATAAGAGAATTTTTATAAACTGAATGTTAATTTGCCCCAAGTTCCTATATGAAGTTTAACTCCCAACATGATCGTATTAGAGGCAGGGACTATGAGATATGACAAGATGATAAGAACAGTGGCCTCAGGAAGAGCCACCCTGTGAAAACGCCCCAGGAGCCCCTCACTGCTTCAACAGAGACAAGATGGCCACCACCCTGAGCAGGAAGTAGGACCTCCGCGACACCCAATCAGCTTCCTGCCTCTCTTTCCAGTCTCAGTGAAAAATAAATTTGTGTGTTATTTTTTCCCCTAAGCCACCCAGATTAAGAAATTTTGTTCTAGAAGCCCAAGGACAGACTTCTTTCAAAATATACAGGAATGGACATTTTTGTGTCCCTCAAATTTTTAAAACTATATATTGAAGAAAAAGTTCAAATACTTTTTGTCAACTCATAAAAACACTGACACTAAAACCTGAAGAGGGATAGATCATAGAGTGTGTGTGTGTGTGTGTTTAAAACCCATCTGTGAATTGAAAATAATATATTACCAAGTAAAACTCAGGAGATTAAAGAAACCACCTAGATAGGCATTAATGAAATTAGCAGTCTATAATCAATATATATTAAATTTAATTAATTAAATTCATAGTTTATATATATATATATATATATATTAGGAATTCCCTAGTGATACATTTTATTGAAAAATTCAAAAAAAACTTTATAGTGTTACAAATCTCCTTTTTATATTTCGGATGGGGAGACATGTTATGGCACAGCTCTTATCACTTGACAACAACCAAACTGAGCCAGACAATTAAAAAATTAATAGCATTTCTTGAAACCATCTAAAAGCTGAAATTCCTGCAAGTTTCTGTGAGGAAGGGCAGATAGAGCTCCAAAGCATTTGCTGCAAGAAAGACAAGAAAATCCCACAGGTGTTTCTCCTCGCCTCCGCTCCGTAGCAAGAGACTTAGTGCATTTTGTCTAACACAGGGAGTGCACGGAAACCTACTGCAGCTGTGGGAAGGAGCTGACTACAGCCTGCTGAAGTTACTAACTGTAGGGGAAAGACCCCCTCTGAGGTGAAGTCAGAAGAGAAGACTTAAAGCTGATGTGGGGAGAGACTGAGAAGTCTGTGGCTATTGCTGCAGGCAGCTGGAACTCCACGGGGATACGGAATGGTGGAACCACTTGAGAAAAGTGTTTGGTCGTCCTTATAAAGTTAACATACATTTATCCTATGTCATTATTAGACCAGTGACACCCCAAATCCCCCCAAAACTCCACTCCCTAATCTCTGGAACCTGTGACTATGTTAGGGTCCATGGAAAGAAGGAATTACAGTTGGAGATGGGATTGTTTGCTAATCAGTTACCTTATAATAAAGACAGTCCTGAATCATGTGGAGTCCCAGGGGTCCTAAAAAGTGGGAGACAGAAGAAGAAGAGTAATTGAGAGTCAGAAAAAATTTGAAGGTACTACAATTCTGGTTTTGAAAAGTGGGAAAAGGCCAAGAGATAAGGAATGCTGGCAGCAAAGAAAAAGGGGGCAACCTTCTAGCCCACTGATGGGGCTCTTAGACTCCTGACCTTAGGGATAAATAAATTATAAATGGCTCATTTTAAATGTAAAAGACATGACATTACAGGGAAACTAGAAGTCCAAACTCATTCTCAATCTCTAGATGGAAATCCTTCTACAGGACATAAATAGCAACAGCCACAAAGGAAAAGATTAATCAACTTCTTCTGTAAAAATTTTAAATTTCTGGTTCACAAAATTTATTATAAATGTGGAAAAATGATGAACTTAGGTTAAATAATTTTCAAGTAGCTCACAGCAAGCTAATTAATTAAAATGGAAACATCTTACAAATGAATAATAAAAAAGAATGCATAACCAAACAGAAAACTTTGCAAAGTGTATTATACAGCTAATCACAGAAGGAGAAAAAACTACCCACAAGATCCACACACAAAAAAGTTTAAGTTCAAATAGAACAAATAAAAAAGGGAAAGGCTTATGTCTTCATATTAAGGGCAAAGGTTAAAATGCCTGATAATCTCAGCGTTTGTAAGTCCCCCAGGTGTCAGTATCTAAAATTAATTTAAATTAAATTTAAATTCAGTTCTTCAGTTAGACTAATTATATTTTAAGACACAGGTGTTAGAGTTTATTTACTAGACAACAGAGCTTTATAGAACATTTCATCAGCATGGAATGCTTTTGGACACTATTCTAGAAAATAAGTTTCTTATATTAAAATTAAAAGTGCACACACACACACAAATATACACACACAGAGACACAGACTTCACTCTAGTAAATTCACTTCTGACTATTCCCTATGCAGATACACTCTCAAAATTACATTAAGCCCCATGGAAATTATCAGTAGTATTATCACAGTGATCACTGAGGACGTATTAAGTCTGGTATCCCAAAATAACATTTTCAGTTGTTAAAAAGAATGTGTTTACCATAATGAGAAACAGTTGTATATTTTGGAAGAAGGTCTTTTTGTTGAAGAGACTTCTAATTTTTATTTATACTTTTCTCTCCAATTTCCAATTTGAAAATTTTATTTATGTACAAGTTCCTTGTATACAAGTAAACTGATAGAAAATATAAATAGATGACACTGTAAATACACAAACAAATAAAATCACATCAATCTGGCCAAAGGGATTATTGACCTGATAGAGTAAACTTCACAGTAAGCCAAAATAACAAGTATTAATGCCAGACTGAATGATTTAAATTGCTGATCACAATGTTCTCCTGTTTGCTTGCAGAATGTATATGTAATTGGTTGTTGATTTTGAGATCATACCAAATTTATAAATATAGTTGCGCCTTTTTTTTATCATTGAAAATTTTATCTAAACTCATCAAATTCATTGCTTATTTTAAAGGCATTTGTGCGAATTCCAGCACTAGAGTTTGAGCAGAATACCAAGGTCAGTCCCTAAAAACTGAGATCTGGACATTATAATTCAGGAGAATGCATTCCACGGGGCGGGGAGGGCAGAGAAAGCAGCAACCTCAGGTAAATGGCATCAGTGGATTGAATAATGCAATCATCTTCCCTCAAAGACTGGGGAAAATGCATGTTGGTACATGGACGGCTCAGCTGGTTTGTTAGCAAGGATTTGCCTGTTCTATTTGACCTGAAGCTTTGGGTCTTTGAAGGTTAGAGCAAAGGAAGGCAGGTGATACATTGGGGACTCTTAATCAATATCCCCATTACTTTTTGCTGAAAGAGAAAGAAAATTGACAATTAGATTTGAACAGAAACCTATTTCAGCAATACCATTTTATACATTCCAGATTCCACTAAATTTTTCATTGCTCTTCTGTCACCCAAAAACATTTTAAACCCAGAAATAATGTCATGGGTATATTTGAATCATGAAATATGGACTACAATATTGAGGTAAAGGTATTACTCTAGCGATTTGCATGCCTGGTGAAGGCGATTTTACTGCATTCCAGTAGGACCGTCCAAAAGTATTTTTTTTAGTGAAGCTGACATTTAATGTTGTAATTTTATATCTGATCAATGAAGCTTTTATTTATATCAAGGGCTTTCATGATGAGAAAATACAAGTTACAATTTACAACTCCTCTCTTATCAGGGCAGATTTCCCAGGAATGACTTTCCATATCAATTCAATTTAAAAGTTTAGTGGATCAAATAAATAAATAAATGTCCTAGTGCGTCAAACTTCTTATGTGGCTGCAAAGTCAAACTGTCAGAGTCAACTCTCATCACCTCGTGAACACTGTCCTTGCTGGATTTTATCTGGTGTTGCTAAATACATTTCATCAATTTCAGGCCTCGATTTAATCATCTCAGTAGCATCATTAATGACTGACCAGGTCTTAATTCTTGAAGTCTGTTCTTCCTTGGCCTTGAGGTAGACCAGTACATGGTTATCTGTAGTTTGCTTTCTCGGTTACCTTTTTAGACCCCTTTGCAATAACTGGCATGTCAGTACCTATGGAAGTGGGCTACCTCCAGTCCTCTCACCTACACTCCCACCATCCATTCCTTAAACTGATCCCCTTAATGTCACAGGTCCTCATTATATGACAATTCACTTCAGTACATGTCCACCTCCAAACTCTCCTCCAAGTTCAACATCAGTGGTGGAACTAGTTCCTGTGCATCAAAGTGGAGATTTCTCACAGTCATCTGTACCTACACATCTTCTGAAATGAAAGCTTAAATTTCTCCACCAAAAAATGTCCTCCTTTATGATTAGACATTTCTTTACATTGTTCATCCATATCCACAAGTGCTCAAGACAGAAGACTTGATCAGCCTAGAAGTCGATCTTCAACTCACCCCACGTACTTTTATTCATTCCACAACCCAACAATACCATGTTTTAGCACCTTCATTTATTACCTCCAAATCTTTTCAACCAATCACCTTTTACCTAAATTGTGAAAATGGCTCTTTGCTAGTATTGAAATGTTCAATATTTTTCCTAGTAAAAGCATAGATCAGTTCGATCTTCCAGCCATTATAACTCAAGTGCCAATTCCATGACTTAACAGTGGGACTCAGATATTTTTTGGTTGATAACTGAGTCATCTAATTAAACATCATTTAAAATTCCTTTTCATGAAATTGTGTTAGTGACAAAATATTAGTTGTTTCAGTGATTCAATTTATATGTATACTTTAATATTTTCCTGTCAATTGACAGCTTTCCCTATTTAATATGCCCTTCCATTTGATAGCAAGACACCGACACCTTGTTTTGGAGGAATGCAGTGCCCCCCTCCTAGGGATAATGATGAGCTGAATGCCAAAATCTTGCCATCCCTTAGCTGCAAGAAACAAAGTAAACAGTTGAACCTCTATGTCTCATAACAGGACTATAGGGAAACCAAACAGGAGAGAGACTTGAGGTGGGGGAGGGGAGGATAGGGACACAAAATGGAGTAGAAAAGGACACAAGGGACCACGGAGATGGCTCACGGGTGAGTTGGTGGTGGGTTACCCAAGGTGAATACAAAATGTAAAAGATATAAATAACAATAAAAAAAATTCACCAGAACTCATCAATACATAAGTGGCTGCAATACAAAGCAAATGCAGTACCATAAGTCACTACATGTTTAAAACCAAATTCCTATACTACTACTGTAGACAATGGTAACAAGATATAATTTAGTTCCAAGAAAAAGTCTTCCCAGTTTAACTTTACAACCTCATGTTTTTAATCATATTAGACAGATATCCTGATGCGTGTGTATTATTATAAATTATCTGTATAATTATAAAATTGTAAAAATTTGTATAATTGTAAAATATTTGTACAATTTAAAAAAAAATACGTCTCATCAACAAGAAGTCAACAAGGCAAGAAGGAGGAGGAGGGACGGGACTGCCTGGTCTCTGTAGTAGATTGCCCACTTGTGAACAAGCCCTTGTTTCCTTCCTTTAGGGAGGATTATACCTTCTCACAGGAGCCCGGAGGTACTTTCTCACCCATGGAAAAAAACACAATTAAATGACAGCCTTTGGCTCAGCCAGCAGAATATGGGGGAAATGACAATGCCTCAGGGATTTCTGCTCATTTCTGCTCACCCTTTATGTGCTTCTGCCATCTGCACGAGAAGAACCTTCCTTGGGAGCCGAACTGGTTGGTGAATGGCGCACGCATCACATGTAACGTCAGGACAGTAATATTGAGCACAACAATTTGAAAATCAATTCATATAATTTCTCTTGGTCCTGCCTATAACCACCTCGACCTTACTAGATGGCCCCAATGTACCGATAACTCATGTTAGTTTCATTTTCTCTCTGTGTAAAGTAGCTGCACCATCGGTGAACAATTAGCAGCATTTCCTGTCCAATGGTAGACTTCAGAGCACAGCAAAATGGGAGCTATTTGCAAGGTTCTTATGAATTAATTTCGCATGAAAGACAAAATGACAACAAAAGTTATCATAGAGCCATTATACAAAGAATATATGCCATTAAAAGAAAACACATAATTCAGTGAAGGTTATGGTACCGTTAATAATTTGTGATTTTTCAGATAACTTAAGTTTCCTCTAAATAAAATTAGATCGTGGCCATTTTTTCATAGTGAAGTTTACCACCTGAACCTTACTGCTCTGCTCACAGTGTAGCATGATAAACATGAACATATTATTGATAAAATTAGCTGACAGGCCCTGACACGTGTGTGAGACTTCAGTCTTTATTTCTCATCTCCAGTTAAAATCATCTTATATCATCCTAACATTAATTCACATGTTCATATGTTTTTCATCAAATACATTACTGAGACAGCAGGATAAATATTTAAGCAATAACCAAGAAGAAGACATAATCACTTGCTCCCAGATGGCTCATAGGCAGCTTGGATGTGAAAGACAGACGAGGCAACAATAGCAAATGAGTTTTATAGTTGCTAAGTTATGTTCAGGATTAAGATGCTAAGAAATAGAGGTCAATTCTAGAAGGATTGGGCAGCAAGCTATCATAGTTTGACTTGAAAATTAGCAAGGACATCTAAAAATTCACTCCTTCTGTATTTGGAACAAGACAACTTGAATCAAGAATGAATACTTAAATATAGCCCCAGAAATGGAACTAGCTATTAGTTGAATGCTGACAATGGTTTGAACAGTGCAATTCAAATCTGGAAACCCTTTCTACGGATAAATCTGTTTCAGCAGATGTTTTGGGGAGGATGGGATTTGCTTCTTGATCAATGGTGGCAAACATGGACAGTTACCACAGAAGGAATCCTTGCAGTAAATATTAAGACAAAAAAAAAATAATAATGTCATGTGACTTGATGTAAAATTTTGCCTAGCCTTTGAAAATCATGAGTTTATGAACTCATAGCAATGTTGATTCTCTGCATGGATAGAGAACAGAAAGTATGGACAAGAGTAGTAACAACATAATTTCTCCAAAATCCATCTGGCATTTACCCTTTCAGGGTAAGTACCAAATATTTCAATAATGTTTCCTAAAGTATTTAGCTTTAAACTGTTATAGATGCAAATATATAACTTTGTGGTGATTATCAAAGGGTAATTGATTCCCAGCTCTTTCATTTCAGAATCTCCTTATTGGGAAAAACTGAAAAGCTTTGAGATACTTCACCTTTCCCCAGACTGGGTGTTCATTAATTTTCTGCTCCCAGTCCTTTTCCCTTACACTGAGTCGCCCCCCTCCATAAATCTGGAAAACTGCAAGGGTCTCCTGCTAGGGTACCGCTCCCTCCTGCACCCCTAACTGTGCAGATCCTTTGGACCTTCCTGCTTCATGGGAACCAAGTGTTGATTTCTCACAAATACAACTGAATATAGAAAATGGACTGGTGTCTTCATTTTGCTGAAAGAGAAAAAGTGGCTGTCAACTTACAATCACAATAGTCAAACTTTGATTGAAAGTGAAATGAAGGTAATGTCAGACAAAAAGGAAACCACAGAGGGTCTCTGCAACCCTAGGTCGACTCTGATCAAATTTCCAGAGGATTTCCTTCAAGCAGAAAGAAACAAGACAAGCTAAGAGATGAGCTAAAGATAAACACTTGGGAAATTTCCAGTCTGTTCAAAACAACAATAGTAATGTCTGCTTTGTGGAATGAAAATAAACAAAACAAAAATATTGGACAACAGTAAGACATGAAAGTGAGTGTGAGTGATGAGAATTAATGTATCGCAGTCATTGTATTAATCACGAGGAAGCGAAACATAATGGACTCACTTGAAAGTTGGTTAAATGTGCTTGCTGAAATAGCTACAAATATACTACCACATATACTTCATTATATAACAACAAAAAGGTGAATAAGAAAAATGAGGGAGAGAAAAATATGCAGTATCTCAATTTACAGGGAAGAACATTAAGAAGTGGGGGGAAGTATAACATATAGAAAGCTCACAAGTTAAAAATAAAAATCCAAATAGATCCCTATGCTGTCCAAACAGTGGACCGAATGTCCAGTTTCAAAGGAAAGGTGATTAAAAGGATAGAATTAAACACTAGATGAGAATGTAATCAGAAAACATGTGCAACAAATGTTGAAAAGTCAAAGGAAAAAATATAATACCAGATAAATATTAACAAAAAGAAGTTAAAATAAACATGTTAATATCAAGAAGGGGTAGAAGTTTAAAGTAAAATTATGTAATAACAATAAAAGGTTTAGTATATGATGGTAAATTTTAAATTCATCAGTTAGATAAAACTAGACACCAGAGCCTCAACAACCAAAACCCTAGCTGACATTTACAAAAAAACCAGATGCTCCTTAAAGACATAATAGTTTCTATTTACACCACTTTACTTCAGGTCTACAACAAAGTCAACACAATTATAGAACTGAATGTGATTCTATGCTATAAACATACATAAGATACTGACTCTAGTACATGGAGGACTGTGTTTGTTCAGAACTGGCACCAAACAATGATTGAGGAGGTGCTGATCCAAAATGCAGCACTCGATTTATTAAGTCTGGATTCATCCAGACCACAAACTGACTCCAGGGCCACTTTTTTAGAAATAATTAATAGTGATGAGAAAAAAGTCCATTCAGAAATTTAAAAATATACTTCAAAAACATGAGCCAAAATTGTAGTATAAAATTCTGAGAAGTAATCTATGTTAAAATTTGTGGGGTACAGCTTAAGTATTATTTAGGAGGTAATATGTAGACTAACACCTACATAGGAAAGAAAAGAAGATAAGCAGTTATAAACACTCAGAGAAAAATCAACAAGAAAGGAAGTCCCTAAGCAAGATAAAGTCACAATAAATGAGATGTTCAATAAAAACACAAAAATTCCTTTTTTCTTTAAAAAAAGGGCAATAATTAGATATAAACATGTGGTAGTATAAATTTGGAAGAGATAAACAGCAAGTTTAATCAAGGATTTGAAAGAGAATATAAGTCAGCTAAGATATAAATTTATTACATGTATACTTATATAATTTTTATTTATATATATTTCTTTTATAGTCATATATCATATATATAAACCATTGTAGTAGACAACTCTGAGATACTTTTCTAACAACTCCCTTAGAATTTGCAGCGCAGTGAGTGTCATTCTCTCCCAGCTGGAGACTGGATCTAGCAATTAGCATCTAAAAGGACATACAGCAGAGATGAAGTCTTCTGAGATGAGGTCACACAGAACAGCTTCTTGCTCTCTAGGTCTCCTTGCTTTATTGTAAAAACATCTGCCAAGCTGTGTGGTGTGCTTTAGAGGGGTCAATCCAAGAGGGACTGTAGGGTTCACCAGTCAATGAAAACGGAAGATCTCAGTCACCGAGAGCTGAGGAACTGGACCTCAACAACAGCCACAGTCAGGAACTTGCCCGAGGACTCAGGAAACCGAGAAACATCCACCAAACTTGCTCCACCACAAAGAGATACTTTGCTTTTTCAGTCACTAAGCTTTGGGGGTATTTCATTACATAGCAACAGATTAAAAAATTAGATGTAAAAATACAAGAAAAATCATGGCCGAAAGTCTTGAGAGTGTGTGGATGAAGAGTGGTAAATCTGACAGAGAATGAGGAGGTGGAGGAAGGACAATCATCATGGCCCCAGAGACCAGACTTCGAGGGAGAAACCCAAAAAGCGTCTCCCCTAAAACACAACTTAAAAAGAAAAAAATAACCACTGCAATATAGTCAAGTATCTGTTAATATTCAACAATAATTGCAGATAAAAATTGGAAACTGTTTATAAAATATATTAACAGAGGCATATGTGGGAAAATACTGCAAACATTATATCAAGTAGCAGCAGTATTTATTTTAAGTATTTCACAAAATGTTTTAAGATCAGAAACAAGTATGTCAACTAGCTAAACAACATTTTACTTGAGGCTTTACCAGCTAAATAAAAAGAAATTAAAGGTGTAAGGGACTGAGTCCAAAGTCCGAGGGGTTTGCTGTTGAAAACGAATAGCCTCAGGTAAACTGCGAAGTTTGCATTTGGGGCGGGGTTTCTGATATGGGGTAGAGGGGACTGAAGGAGAAAGAGAAGCAGTCGCCACGATGTAGGAATGAAAGAAGCAGTTGCCAGGATGCTGAAGGAATAGCAATATGGAATGCAGGAAAAGAAAAAAATGCAGGAAAAGAAAAAAAATGTTTTTGAATCTTTAGTGACTTTGGGGCCAGTGACTTTGGAAGCTTTGCAAGTAGCCGAGCAAAGGAAACTGCTCCCAGTTTTGTCTTTACTGGAAGGAAGAAGGCAGAGGCCCGAAGCGGGTGCCTTCCTAAAATGCGTGAGTGCAGTCTGGGGGCCGTCTGGCCGCTGTAGTTGCTGTTTGCAATGTTGTTGGCCTGGTGCTGTGCTGGGGCACCACGGCAGTTTGGGGAGCATCTCCAGTTGTGTTTTGTGTTGTCCTCGTAAGTTGGAACCTGGCCTACAGTCTGATTGTTGCACATTTGTAGAAGAAGCAGCCATTTTGGAAACGTGGCCTACTGTTTGGAAGAGGAGCTCCACCTCAGCAGTGGCAGGAAGACGCCACCTTTGTTGCTTTTCTGGGACTTAAAGGACTGGACATTGCTTTAAGTAAGGTAAATGGCCATATGTTGACTTCAGTAATTCTTTGGTTTTCCCTGTTTGTTAAATAAATCCCATTGTTATTGTTTCCTAAGCCTGAGTAATCTTGCAATTGTACGCGTGGGTGCAGAACCAAGATAGTAACTGGTAAGCAACCGGGGCACTGGCAATGGTAATTTTAAAGCTCCTCATTTGCCCTCTGTCAAAGGGAATGAAGTTAGCCAAGAGTTAAAAGGAAGAAATAGAAGTGTGATTATTTTCTCACTGTTAAACAAGATTTATTCAATTACATTAAACTTAGACATAGTAGTTCACAAATATTGCCAAGGCTGAGTAAAACTGCTTCATGTCACAACCTGGGGATATATATGCAAGCGATAATTCACACACACACACACACACACAAAATGGTTATCTTAAAGATTCAATTCAACCATAAAAATAAAAGCTTAAAGTGGATATCTTAAAGATTCAATTCAACCATAAAAATAAAAGCTGGGAGGAAAATTGACAAAAAAAAAAAAAATATATATACATATATATATATATATATATATATATATATATATATATATATAAACAGTCACTTTGCCCGGCGAGATACACAAGAAATCTCATGTATCTTCCCTCTAGCCTCATTGTGAGTCAGGGAAATGTGCATGAAACTTCCGACAGTGCGTCATTGCTCACGAGTCTGATTTACAAACATTAAAAGTCAGGTACTATCTCGGGTTGTGAATGATGCGACTTTGTATAAAGTCCTTAGTATAAAGGAGCACAAGGATTTTAGAAGATAAATTGGTTATTACTACTCACGTGGGCAAAATAGGACAGCAATTCTACTGGGAAACATGCAAGAATGGTCACCAGATTGTTTCTTGACCCCAAGTACCAGGTGGCCCTAGTAGATTCCTAACACCAGAATATACAATCTGTTTACATGTGCACAATGGAATGTTCTGTCCAGATCACAAGCAATACGGTTAGATTCATCCGCTGGGGTGGGGTTCCCAGCCTGGACATTGAAAGACTGAAATCTCAGATGATTTCCTTCAATAAAGTCCATGTACATACATTTCAAAACCAGGAAAAACTAAGTAATACGTATGTATGGATGCAAATCGGTAAGGATTATTACTGATAGTAAAAACTAGAGACTAAGAAAAATGTCGGGGGTGAAGAGAGAGGCTTGCATTGCAGGGAACACTTGGAGCTTCAAAACTCTAGTAATATTTTATCTCTGTCCAATAATGTGTGAGAGCATATACATTCTTTATTACTCTTTAAACCATATGCATCTATGTTTCATATCTACATTTCAGAATAAAAACTTTGACAAACTTTTAAACTTTAAATGAGTTTTTAAATTTAAAAATATTTACTCTTCTCTATTCAAAATGTATTTGTTGTCAAGCTCCCGAAAAAAAGGCATTTTCTAGCAAAAAGAGCATCACTTCCTAATTGCTGCTTTGAAATGAGTAATCTTCACCACGCTCACCATGTCTGAAAAATAAAGAGGCCTAACCCTGAGATTTTATTGAAGGCATCCTTCACCATGTGATATATGTCACAAAGTATCTTTGAAACTATTTTTGATTTTTGTGTGTGTGAACTCATTACTTCAAAAGAGATCATTCTCTATTCTTTACAGGATCCAGAGGGGTCTAGATTTACGCACTGTTGAAAAGGAAAGTACAGGTATTCACATCGTGTTAATATCATAAATGCAAGAATACAGAATCGGAGAGAAAATGCAATTTTTTTGTTTTTTCTACTCATCCTGTCTGGAAGCCCTGTAAATGTACTCAATTAACTAAGCGTGTGTGTGTGTGTGTGTGTGTGTGTGTGTGTGTAATGAATCATTTTTTTGGCGAGCTGCTAAAGTCTATCATTCCTGGCCCCCCTGGTGGCACAACAGGTTAAGCGCTGTGGAGCTGTCAGAGGCTGCAGCACCAGTTCGAAGCCCCGCCACCGAGATTCCCACAGGGCGCGGCAGACCTCTCCTGCCTCACCCGCTGCTCCCCTTAGCAGTGTGTTTCCGTCCATCTGCCTGTTCTGCTCCCCACTCTGTCTCTGGTGAACCCTCTCGCCGCCCCACACCTCTGGCCTGCACCCCAGCTTGTACGCAATCTTTTTTAAAATAAATCTTTTTTAAAAATAAAGTCTATCATTCCCTTAATATATGTTTTTTAAAAAGTTAAACTGATGTTTGGAGGTTAATATTGAGCTACCCCAAATTTTCAGGTGTTCATCTCTGTAAAGAAGACACGTGAGCATATGGTTATCACCACAAACTACACTCACTCATTTGACCCATGGAGCACCGGCCCGAGGAGGCACCGGTGAGTCCAGGTGTCGCCCGTGGCTTAGGCTGAGGCCGGTGTGGGGTGGGGTGGACGAGAGAACATCCAGACTAAAGAGGAGATTCTGTGCACAAATGGAAAAATTCACACTCATCTACGAGGACACAGTGAGAAAGATAATAAAATTCTGTCTGATCCCATCAAAAATTTCAATTATAAGCAGTAAAATTAAGGGAGAAACAAATCTCATTTCAATAAGAACTGAATAAACATCAATATGTCTCTCCAGTCCCTTCACAGATAAATGAGAACCCCCTGGGGTAATGTCTACAAAGAACGCTTGGGGGGAAGAGTCAGACTTAAGAATATGATGAACTGTCAAGTTGTCATTTCCAAATATTTGTGATGACATAAAGTTTCTTAGATATTCAAGCTTCATGGAAACAGAATTCAAGTGATTTCTAAAAGTATGCCTCACTTGAGTGTTTTTTAACTCACTTGAGAAAATACTAAAATTCAGAATGTAGGAACGCAGGAAAGTCGTTATAGGAAAGTGACTGAATGTAAGGTGATTTAGAAAAGATGAAGCATCATGGTAGAAATATGAACGCAAATGTCAACAACCATTATTGACTGAATGAATGTGAGTGGGAATTCCAAGAGCGACACAACAAAGAGGGAATGAAGCTGTGCCACCAATGGTGGAGCCCTCCTAGCACACTCGTGCCACGAGCACACGGGAAATGCCAAACATGTTGCTCCATCCTGATTTGAAATGAATAAAACACAGTTCACATAATTACTTTGGAATATTCAGATTACCAATATATTTTTAAATAGGTTCTATAGTTTTCAAATGATAACGATCTATGGAAAGATCAATCCATATTCTGATCCTTACAGCAAAGGGGAAAAAAAAAAACTGGAAATGGGTAAAAAGAAAAGCTAAATACATTTCATTAAATGTGAGTAAAGAGAGTGTAATACCGCCCCTTTAAAATATTCACTTAGGAAAAGAAGAAATACACTGATATATAAGCTGGGACGAAAAAGAAATGGAAAAGATCTGCAACATACTGTTAAATTCACTGCTATTTGAAGAAATGCAAATAAACATAGCCAGGAGACTATTCCCCGGCACCCAGCGAGTCCCCTCTCTGCCATCTAGCCAACAAGAAACCACTCATTCCAAAACTTAAATGCTTTAAAATGTTGGTCGCAGAATTATTTACAGTAGAGAGGATCTGCAAACCACATGAGTGCCTCCTGACAGAGACTGGGTCAGCCTGGGACTAACCACTGTGGGGGGCCATCTAGCCACAGGGAGAGCAAGATGCTCCATTTACAGCAAAACAGAAGGAGCTCAAGGGGACGGGACTGTGGGTAGTAAATTAAATCAGAATGACAAAGACAGATATTGCGCATTTACCTAGCAGATCACTTGACAAAGCAAAATACAAAAGCTGGCAGACATTAATAAGTGAAGTGAGATTTCCGAGGTTAAGAGGGAGGGGGCAGGGATAAAGGAGCAAAATGGTATAGGGGATGGTGACAGGAAAATGCAAATTATGTCCTCCCTGGTGGCGCAGGGGTTAAGTCTCAGCACCATGAGGCTATCAGCAGCTACTGTGGCCTGAGTTTGATCCCAGGTCAGGGAGCTAACCCACAGGATGCAGCAGACCTCTTCTGTCTCCCCGCTGCTCCCCTCAGCAGTGTGCTCAGTGGATCCACCTATTCTGTTCCCCACTTTGTCTCTGGGGAGTCCTCTCACCCCCACACCTCTGGGCTACACCCCAGTTCTTATATGCATAAATAAATAAAGTAAATATTAAAAAAAAGACCAATACAAAATAGGTTGAAACCAAAAAGGAACAAAAAGGAAAACAAAGCTGTAAGTTAGAGAGTCTCATGGATCATCATAGCATTGGATAAATTTGAAGACACACCAAGCAGTGCTCTAAATTCTACAGATACTAGAGATCAGAGCAAAAGGACCTGTATTCTGTACAGAGAACAGAAATAAATGTATGTGTTCAATGAAAAAAGACTTAAATCACAGCGCACAGATTATAGGTGATGAGGTCTGCATGGTTTCCACTATCTAATTTGCATTCTTTTAGTTAGTAATTTAAAAAAAAAAAAAAACATGCGGTTTCTCTTATAATCACAGTCAGGTACATTTATCGTTATAAAGAAGAAGAAAGTGACACCCTGAGTGATTAAGTACGGTTTTCCGGACGCAGATGGCAAGGCTGAAGGTAAGTTAAATTATCTCCAGCGCGTCCCCACGGTCCTCTTTCTGTCTACCACCCAGAAGCAAATCCTGCCTGCCTCTAATCTTTATCTAGATATACAGGGGAAAAACCCTTTACTTTTCAGACATTATTACACAGATTTGTTAATTCCATTTTCCCAGGGTCCCAATTCTAAGAAAAGCTACTTGGGGCTGCCTGGCCGGCTTCTCTCTCTCTCTAAGCGACAGCGGCCCCTTCACAAGGGGCCGACGGTCATCTGCTGACCATCTCGATGTCCTGGGCGCCTCTCCAGCGGAATAGATCCCCTCGCAGTTCCTCAGGAGCTGGGAGGAGGGCCCAGCAGTCCGCAGGGATCCCAGAACTTCAGAAATACGAGTCCTTGCTGGGCGCACGTGGCCGCTGGCCCCCGGCCTGCTTCTCTAAGCCCGGACCGAGCCGCCTGCTCGCCACGGAGACAGCCCGGGAGAAAGCTGTGCAGGAAAACGGGTGTGCATCCAGGTTGCCAGGCATGAACAACAATGATGTAGGCAAGAAAGCTGGGGCAAGCCGATCTGCCCGCCTTCTAAGCAGGAGCAAGTTTTTCACCTGACTTGAAGAGCCTGTCTATAGACACAGGCGCGCAGGGCTTCTCATTACCTCACAGTAAGACAGGGAGTATTTTCTGATAAAGGCCATCAGATAAGGCAGCTGGTTCCCTGACGCAGCCCTCTAATATCCAAGTTCACATCAGCACAATCGCTCGCCACGCTCCCAGTTGTTTACCAGCATCTAAGACTCACTGATGAAACACCCACGGTGCTTTAGACAATCATGAGATACGCAGAACTTCAAGAGCTCTCAGGCAGCCCAAGTCAAAGATAAATATCTTTGAAAACAGAACGCTGATACAATTCACTGAACGCACTCGCGACCAGAATTAAAAAGGCAAGTAATTGATACTGAGAAGTCAACACAAACAGGAAGGGCAGCCGCCCTCCCGGCTGGCATCTTTGCCACCGCTGCCAGAAACACGAGGTTGAGCACTTTGCTGCCCAGCCCGCGCCAGTCCGGATCAAAGTGTCAGGCAGAAGATCAAAGGCAAAGAAATGAAGTGGTGATGTTTGCGCCGGATTCGAGCCACAACAGCGCCAGCGCCTGCAGGATGGAGCGAGGCTTTGATTAGTGCACCTTGTTTGTGCTGTGAAGGCATCAAAGTGGCAAAGGCTGCGGATCAAATGGGGCAGAAAGCAATGGATAATGGAGCCCTGGGCGCGCGCTCGAATTTAAGCAGAGATGTTGATGGTGGATGCCAGGCCTGCTCTCCAGCTGCCAGATGGGGAGCAGGAACGCAGAGGAGCAGGAACGCTTCTAATGACTTAAAAGCCAGCTGATGAGGGCACATCCCAAGGATGAAATAGCATGCTCTGAGTTTGCACAGAAGGGAAAAATGCAATCATTTTTAAAACCTGGGCACTATTACCGATAGTTTGCTCTTAGCTGCACTTTATAAATGTGTTAGTTCTCAGTAGTTCTAGCAAGTTTGCTCATGTGCAAGGGTTGCGTTTCCATGCATGTAAATCTATGTTTGCTAGGAGTATCCATGTGTGTATTACATTTTGGAGTCTATTACATGAATACGAAGCATTTAAATTTCACTTGATGTGTTGGTGACACTTTTGTGTTCGCTGGGTGTCCGTCCCAGCGCGTGGGAAGTCTCCAGGCGTTTGTCTAATTCACTTCATTCAATTCATTTTTCCTTCATTCAACAGTTACTGCACTTATAAACAGGTAGTACATCTTTGAAAAATGAAGCACTTAAATAAAGCATTCCCTTATATGGCAAAATGAGAATGTCTAATGAGGATAGAGAAAGGTGTTTAGGGCTACAGTTGAGTGAAATAGCATGTCCATTATCAGGTGATGAATATTAATACTACAGAGTCAAACTCTGTCCAAAGAAAGGTGGGTGCCTTGCCTTCATTCTTGCTCACCTTTGTAACTGTCCTGACTGTTACCACGATGGGCAGAGATCTTTCTGGTGATTTAAGAAACAAGTATATTTTGCAAGAGGTCAGAGTTGTATTGTTCGCTTCCAACTACCCCTCCTTCGCTCACCTTTGTAGAGGCTGTTCCTCAGTGGGAGGACTCTGCTGCTTTGTTAAGTTTGGAACAAACGGCTTGTCTGAGCCCATGGCTATTAGCAGAGACCAGCATGAAGTCCTGAGTGTGCTCAGACTGTGGCGCTCTCGCGCCCACCATTTTGGAGCTCCACCAAATGGAGCACCGCAAGCTCCAGATAGCCACGGGCCCAGAAGGAGCACATCAGCCACAGAAGGGAGGAACGAAAGCAAAGAATTCCTCACCTACCCATTGAATCATGAATTCGGTATTCATCATGGCACAGCATTTTTTTCCAGCAATTCCCCAAAACAGCTCCAAATCTTCCCATCATAGGCACACAAAGGGGGGGGGGTCATTGATTAAATATGCACCATCTTTGATTTGAAAACACTTATCCTTTAAGCTGAGATTGCAATCATTACCCAGGTATGTCTACTTCCTCCATTACTACTCTGCTTCTATTTTCCCCAACAGGCTTCGCATGGGTTACTAACTTGCCAAATCTCTTTCGAGTGTATTCAGAGATTTGTTCTCACAAAAGCACCAGGGGGTAGAGAAATCTACTGCCTGGCGCCTCCTGAGCTTCGACACTCAGAGAGATGCTGCTTCTGCATCTGTTCTCTCAGGTCGTGGGGAAATCTATGTCTTTTTCATCTTCTGTCTGTTCTATCCACCAGTATTTTATATCACTATTGAAAGCAAGCTTATATTTTATAACAAAACCATTCAATGATTGTCTCAAAAAATATTTATTTTGTGTAGTATTTTCCATCATTGACAGCACAGAGCTCAAACGTGGGCAGAAGAAAAAGAGGGAGATTTATATTTTAATTATGCTATTGATGTGCTTCTGGAAAGGAGGGAAAGCTTTACTTAAGATGAAATTATAGGGTTAGAAAACCTTGCCCAAAGAACCGTTGAACTTGTTGCAACAAATCTCTTTATTCAGCGATTAAAACTGACAAGTTGGAAATACGGAAGAATTAGAAACAATCAAAAAAGGTTTTTCTTTACAAGGAGCTGATTTGGAGATTTAATAAAAGGTGGGAATCTAGGTATAGAAACACTGTAGCATGGGGAGAAAAAACCTGCCACCCCAAAATGTCTTTTCAGCAAAAGGTTAATTTCATGGGAGGGGTTGGGTGAAGACTGCTGTTGAAAATGTTATTTACATATAAAGCACTGTGAGAGACTCTCCCAGGAAAACTTAATCTCTCTTCTTTTCAGTGGAGAGGGCAGCACGGCAGACCTTTGTCTAGGGGGTCGGTGGCCTTTCTAACTTACTATCTCTTTCTCCCCAACCCTCAAGGTCTGTGTTAGCAAAGCTCCCCAAGGGTGTGTCTGAAGCCTGGGGGTGATTCTCAGTCCTGCCGAGTCCCTGCCTGTTGCTAGGGGAGAGACGTGATATTACTAAAACTTCTTTCTAATATTTTTTCTCTATCAGTCCCTCAGATGCCTCTTTAACTGCTCGTCAGTCAAGAAGAATACAGAGGGGTATGAGATCATTCCCTTTTATCCTCACGGGAGGATAAAACCAAACAGCAGTATATCAGTCAAGGAAGAACAAATTTGGCTTATTCTTTCAAGATATTGTTTTAACTTAACACCATAAATGACGAGGTAACTCAATGATGTGTTTAATTATTTAATTCAAATGTCTGCTATTACTGGAATGAAGCATGATGTTTCAATTAACAGAGATAAAATGTCTTTCAATAGAAAGTGATCAGAGAGACGAAGAGAAAGAATAAGAGAGGATGAGGAAGAGGAAGATGAGGTGGAGGAGGAGAGGGAAGACCAGAGAAAACTAGAGGGGCCACCTCTGGCTGCCCTTCACTTCAACAGTCCTTGCCAAAGAGGGTTAAACTTTTGGGTGTTTTCTATCACTTTGTTCCTTTAACCGTACTACGTCAAGCTAGGCAGCCATAATGCTAAAAGCAAGAAATCGAGCTTTGGCATGATCTGCTTGGCAATTTACAATAATATTGTGAAAAGCAAAAAAAAAAGTCTCCCTACTTATTAACCCCCCAAACTGAACAGTATCTGGATCTCTTAAATTACTCTCATAACGCTTTTTTATAGCCGCATTCTAGGCTTGAGAAGCTTCGATCACTGGACCAAGTCAGCCATTTTCCTTCACCTTTCCTGTGGCAGGTAAGTCTGGAAAGGTTCTGGTGTTATTTGTGGGTGAAGTCTTTGTTGGAATAAATATCAAACTGCTGGTTTCACAGGATCAATTTTCTTTATAATTGCTACTGGCATTAACAGTCAAATCTGAAGCTGCTCCCAGGAAACTGGCTGATGGATTTGTACACAGAATAATCAAAGAGCTGCTGGAGAAAATGGCATTTTTATAGGGAATCGCCAGGGGAAGATTTTTCCCTTTGAGTAAGATGAGACCACATATGGTGAGGAAGTTTAGAGAGGGTTTCCCTCCCCTTTTCAACCTCAGGCCAAACTATCAACACCAATGGGTTCTACCCCCTGTAAGATGTTTGCTTTCTTCAGCAATTCTCAGTGTCAGGGGCATGGGAAGAAATGCTGATCCCTTTGTGGGAAACAGCAGGTCAGCGTTTGGTCCTGTCCTCCCTACTCTTGAACACAATCAGATTATCTTGCACACAACAGTTAAAACATTCGCTTTGACAAAGTGTGTGAGGGGAGTCTCACAGGCTGAGGAGAAGTAACAGGATTAGAATTTTCTCCCTTTTCGCCTGCAATGTCCTCAATTCCTTTTCACGCATCCATGTGAGTGCGAGGTAGTAGTAAAAATAACCCAAGTTTTTGTACTCTACCTCATGAACTGAAGTGACTCCTGCTTGGTGTTTTTCTCACGTTATTAGCATTGTTTTTGCAGGCATCTCATTGGGTTTTAAGTCTGATTTGACGACGATATAGATCAACAGAGGAATTTACAGTGGCATGATTATGCCTTCTTATCACTTTCAAGTAGATGTTCCATCTCTTTGTCTTCTTTTCTAGAACTTTCAGTGAGCTCATGCCTGAGCTCTCACTGACATCCATGCTCTATGTCCTTTTCTTCTTCACTCAGCAGAATGAGCGTCAAAGAGCTCCCAGCTGCAATACAACACGGATGAGCTGCAGAGTTCCTGGACCATCTCTGGTCGTATTAACAAGAATAAAAAAGACGAAAGCAATTTTAGAAGATGTGTTATTTTAACCAATAGACTCAAAACATGCAATGGGCAAGCAATAGACAAATCTGAATGTGACAGGATTGCATACTTTTTTCCATCCTGAGCTTCACAACCTGGCTGTCTTCGTGCTTGATGTACCCAGGGCGTGACTGTGGGGGCAGATCCCGCCTTAGAACACGTCTGCTGAGCAGCCACCGCCCCCCCCGCCTCACTCTGCACCCTGCTGTCCACCCCTCTGAGGCATCCTGCACACTCCCTACTGCTTATGGGAGCGACTGTTTTTCTCCCTGAGAGTTTGGCTTGTTTCTTCTTTTATTCCCAGCTGTTTTTCCCCAGACCTCTAGCTGACATGAGCATCTATGTCTTTTAAAAGTTCCTTTTCTTCTGCATAGATTTAAACCATCCTTAATAAGCACCATTATTAGTTTGTTCTAAATAAATTGTGGCCCGTGGTGCTTACGGAATGAACAGCCTAGTGAACGGGCTGGCCCGCTGTAGGTTTAATCCATGGCTGGCGCAGAAGTGCCTCTTCAAGCTCCATCTCTGACCTCGCGCCTCACTTCCCTCCAAAGCAAAACGTTCGGCCTCCACATAGCAACTGCTCTTTTCTGATCTCTACTTCTTACTTGCTTTGATGTAAATTCCAAGTGTGTGATGGCAAAAGGAACCACAACCTCCCTTTCCCAAGACACGCTTTACATAGCATTGGGGATGCATTTGCACACTAAAAAAAAAAAAAAAAAAAAAAAGGCAAGCCATTTCTGGACATATCTACAGAATTCTTCAAGATCAGTATCTTCCTAGTTCCTAAAAATCTTAGTATAATTTCCAAATTCCTTAGGTTGAATCCAAAGAGGAGTCAACATCAGCTCTGTTGCCTTCCTGTGCAGAATCATTCCTTTCCAAAGAACACTCTTCTTATACTCTTATACTTGTTCAGCTCTTTATTTGCTTTGAATCTTTATTCAGTTGATGTTTACAGAAACTATGTGTTCTGTAAAGAATATATTTAATGCAGATGCTATTTAATTTTTTATTCATGGGAGCATTTCCTTTCATATTTTTGAATGTCATATGGATGTTTTTCAATTTTTTGTGGAAAGTATAAAAGAAAAGCCTTGCGCTAATAGTGATTAGTAGAGATTGTGTTTCAGTATCCATCAAGACCTAGAGTGACTTTAAATATAACCCCAGCTTTTCTATGGCTGACTCTGAATCAGTATTCTAAGGAAAAGTCTCGTAGCTGGTCTTTTCTGAATTTTCCTGTCATCCCACATTCCAAGTGCTGCACAAATTCTGCTATTTCTCGCTGTGCTTCATTCACAGCACGTGACATAAACTTGACTGTGTCCTCTTACACTGTGCCTACTAGATTTTGCGAAAAGCTGTTTAGTCTTTGCCTGTATCAGAAATGCTGAAATTTCAGTCTTAGTCATCCTTTGTCTGGAAGGTTGCTATCATCAAACACTAAAAATACTGTTTGGCTGTTTCACTTATTATCCCATAGTAATGTCCATCTGGTTGCTTTACCTGCATCTTTGTTTTCTTTAGTGTATCTGTCATCCACATCTGTCCTGTGAGATTAGCCGCTAGTCAGAATAACTTCAGGATTCGAGCAAAGCCAGAGAACCCTGCCCCACCCTCCCCTCTCTTCACACCCCCCCCACACATATTTTTTCAAAGTAACTTGCCTATAAGAATCAGGAAATATTGATAGTATTTTCTTTTTTTTTCTTTTTTTTTTTTTTTTACAGTTTGACCATCCTCTCTGATAATGTCAGGTATAATGGTCTATATTTTTGAACTTTATGGAACCTCTCTAAATACACAAATGCACACAGACATGGAAGCTATTGTCCTTAGGTAAATCAGGACCCTGTTCAACTTTCTGAAACTGAACAATTATTCTATTTTTACTTTATATGAAGAGAATGTCCATAATTTTTATTTCGAGAAAAGCATTCTGTTTTGGATTGAACATGAAAATAAATGCACCTTTGTCAATAAACATAAAAATCATGTTATTTTTCCATAGAACTCCATTAGATGTATGCCCATTTAATCACCATATACCTAACAAAACTAGAAAATTGAAGCATGGGGAACAGAAGGAATCATAGACTGTTTAGAAAAGGATCACGGAAGACTTCAGATAACAGATGACGACGTTAAATTCTGAAAGATGGGAAAGAAATGGACAAGGCTAACAGAGGAACATTTCTAGTAGAGTGATTATCTGTCATGAGAAAGGCTCTCTGCTGTCAAATTCTAAGGCACCAGCTGACTCTGCAGACAGTCCTTTATTGAAAAGTGTACAAATGACCTTCTCACCGCCGTCTCCTCTTTGTCATGCAGTTCCCAGCTTAAGTATCACCTCAAGTTCATATGTAGTTCAAAACTATACCTGCTGATTTTTTGTTATTGTTGTTGTTCATTTGTTCTGCCAGATACTAACATCTGTGTCTTAAAATCTTTATTTTTATGGAATTGTCAATTTCTTCTTTAAGTTCCCCCAACAAGCAGTATTTCCTCACAGACTGAGCAAGTCTCTGGCTCAGCACCCAGTTCCATTCATCATTTCCTTCCACAGATCACTAACTGCTATCTTAAGAGTTTTTTCTCCATAAGTGACATTTCAAGGAAAATATACATACATGATTCGGTGTCCCTTTTATTAAAACTAGAAGCATTCTCAGGGAAATATTTTCTAAAATATAAAATATAATAGTGAAAAGGTAATAAAATATAAAATAAACACGGTACACCATCAACTTTATTTTTAGTCTAAAGTCTACAGTCTCTTAACTTGGTGATCTGGTTTGAATGAATCTTGAGACTCGTACAACTTTTGAATAACCCAGATCTGAATAAACAATACTTGCCTACATCTCTGTAGCTATTGCTGAGAAGGGGTCTGGCTCCCTGAGATTTATATGGGAATTTCCATTTTATTAGATCAACTAGAGACATCAAAATATTCCTATGTTAGACGAAAAGTGGTCTTCAAGTTCATAGCTCGCATATGTTTGATATACTACTTACTTTTCATTAAAAGTTAAGTAGAGGGCCTCCCTGGTGGTGCAGCGGTTAAACGCTGTGCTGTGGAGCTGTTGGCAGCGGCGACGCGAGTTCGAAGCCCGCCCGGGGAGATTCCCACATGGCGCGGCAGACCTCTCCTGCCTCGCCCGCTGCTCCCCTCAGCAGTGTATTTCTGATCTGCCTGTTCTGCTCCCCGCTCTGTCTCTGGTGAACTCTCTCACCGCCCCACACCTCTGGCCTGTCCCCCAGCTTGTATGCATACATAAATAAATCTTTTAAAAAAAAAGTTAAGTACAAATTAGCATATTGTGACTAATGGGTATTATTCCTTAAAAATCACACCAATGTCTTAAAACTTTTCCACAAATTATCTAGATGCAACAAATCTAAGGGAAGTATAACTGAATGTAATCAGGAGGCCACAGGTTCTGCCATAAAAACATATAACAAAACAGACATTCCCCTAGTGGTGAGGTCATCCCAACCAGCTTTATTTAAAATAAAGTCACTGGTGCTCAATCCCCACCACCACGAATTACATGGACTTGAACTCATGAAACATGATACTCTTATCAAAGCTCATGAAACAGTGTGAGGAATCTGTTTGCTGCTTAGAATAGAATAAAGGAAAGAATGAAATTACAGAATCTATCTCTAGTGGTACTTCAATCACATCATTTTTAGAAATTAAGATCTGGGACACAGAACTTTTGGAATATTCTGAATAAGTACCTTCAAAAATCTATAGTTCCGGGCCTCCCTGGTGGTGCAGCGGTTAAGCGCTGCGCTGTGGAGCTGTCAGCAGCAGCGACGCAAGTTCGACGCCCAGCCAGGGAGAGTCCCAAATGGAGCGGCAGACCGCTCCTGCCTCGCCCGCTGCTCCCCTCAGCAGTGTACTTCTGATCTGCCTGTTCTGCTCCCCACTCTGTCTCTGGTGAGCCCTCTCGCTGCCCCACGCCTCTGGCCTGTACCCCAGCTTGTATGTATAAATAAAAAGTAAATCTTTAAAAAAATATATCTATAGTTCCATACACTGGCAAAAAAAAAAAAAACATGTTAACATTACTTCTAGAATAACAGAATAACATAATTATAGAATATAGATTATAGAATATAGAATATATTCTAGAATATAGAATAACATAATTCTGTATGTAGCAAAACTGAAAGAACTTAAAGAAGAAATTGACAATTCCATAAAAATAACTAAAGATTTTAAGACACAGATGTTAGTATCTGGCAGAACAAATGAACAACAACAAAAAAAAAAAAATCAGCAGACATAGTTTTGAACTACATATGAACAAGATTGACCTGAATGACACATAAGTAGTCCAGGCACCCAGCAACTGCAGAACTCATATTCTTTCCAACTACACATAAGGTATTTATCAAACTGACCATATATTACACCACTCTCAATCAATTTCAAATGATGAAATAATAGAAAGTATGCTTTGTGATCACAGAGGAATGAAGAAAAATTTAATCACAGAAAGATAACCAGAAAACCCAAAAGTGTTTTCAAATTAAGCAATATAGTCCAAGAAACCAATGATCTAAAGAAGAAAATGTAATTGAAATCGAATAGCATTTTGAACTAAACGATTATGGAAATACATCATATCAAAACTTGCACGATACGGCTAAAACTGCTTAGGAATAAAATGAGGTCACAATGGCAGATGCTGACAAAATTAAAAAGAGGGCTGTAAGTTTAATTGTGCCTCTTCCAAAATAATGCTGAAATGTTAACTGTCAGTAATTTAAATATGACCGTATTTGGAAATACGGTCTTTGTAAATTAATTAGCATATGGTCACACTGGATTAAGTTATAAGCTCTAAGCCTATAGGGCTGATGGCCTTATGAAAAGAGAGGAATTTAAAGAAATAGGAGAGACAGAGGGAAGAAGGACATGGAACAGTGGAATGAGAACAGAGTGACGCGGTTACAAGCCAAAGCTAGCAAATACCAGAGGCTAGAAAGAGGCAAGAACGAATTATCCTCTAGCACCTTTGGCATGAGTATGGTATTACTTACAGTTTTGATTTTGTAATTTTGGACTTAGAGTCTGCAGAACTGTGAGATAACCACCTTCTGTTGTTCAAGAAAAAAAAATCATCAAAATTAACATTTTTCAGAACTCTGGAAATTAAACAAGGGTTTGTAATCATCTATTGAGCATTTATTGAAAAGAGTATTGACTCTGTAAGAATGGTCAACTTGGTGCCATTTAAATTTGCCCTATTACTGCCCCATCTTCTCAGCTCTCTGGTTCCCTTAAAAATGCTACCTTGCAACCACAGAGACTGTGAGGAAAAAAAAAAAGTGGTGCATCACTGAAGTCGAAGAACGGACTTGAATCTCTCCAAAAAGTCTTGTTACCAGTGAACTTTCACAATCTGACAAAACTGTCAGCTCCATGGAAACATTCCATTTGCAATATTGTCATTATTTGACTTGCCTCAGATCTCCTTTAGTTGGAAGAGCTTTAACCCCAGGGCATTTGTCAAAAACAATGTCACAATTGTTCAAATCACATCTGCCTGAAGTGGCAAATCTAGTTCTTAGAAAAGAGGATGGCAAACACCATAAATGAGGGTCTGGTGAAAGAGGAGTACCTCGGGGACTTTTCAGAGCTTCAATAAATTCCTGAGGAAAGAGGATGCCACATGCTTGTGTAGAGTTGAGAACACAATTGGGGAAGATCCAAGAAGGGTTGAACTGCCAGGAGGCACTAAAAGAATTGGAAGCTAAGATAGAGCTGGAAGTCAGGGATGGAAGCCAAGGACCAGCATTTCCACTGAGCCTATCAATTGTGGAAAAGGTGGCGCAACACTGAGCAGCAGATTGAGTGACCACCATGAGAAGGAACACAAGTCAGAGGGCGACTGCAGGAACCTCGCTAAGCAGACATCTACGGGACAGATGATGACGGTATAATTTATTTGAGACTA
Source organism: Scalopus aquaticus (assembly GCA_004024925.1). NCBI lineage: Eukaryota > Metazoa > Chordata > Mammalia > Eulipotyphla > Talpidae > Scalopus > Scalopus aquaticus. The sequence goes on from PVIJ01002693.1 coordinate 151,661, forward strand.
GATGAGATTTTCAAGGAAGTATAAAATTCAAGGAAAACAGCATAATTTTTTTTAAAAAGGGGAGAAACCCAGGAAATTAGGTAGGTGAGAAGAAATGAGAAAAGAGGAGACCAGAAGCAGCAGCCAGGGAGGGAAGAGTGAAGCTAAATGAGCCATCACTGAAGAAAGGGCAACAAGGACAACCGTTATCAGATATGGCAAGGCCAGCTGACAAGTCAAAAATGAATGACTTGGAGAGCAGGCCGGAAGGGGGAAAATGAATGACTTCAGAATACCGAATTTCTTCAGAATCGGTGAAGGAGCATCAAGAGTCTGAAAATGATGACAAGATTTCATTGGGATGAATAATAAACTGATATTAAGAATTCTGTATAAGTAATACTATTAAACTTACTTTAATCCCAACAACGGAACTTTTCCTAGGGTTTCATACACTGTTATTTTTAGTGTTAAGTCCAACATAGAATATGAAATAAATTAATTTCCCAAAGAGACAATTTAAATTTGATAAAAGTATATCCATCAACTCTACATAGTAGCCAAGACAAAGAAAATCACACAAGGTATTTCAACAGAGAGAAAATTATAGAAGGGATTACTGGCCCATAAGTACTGGAGAGTTTACCACACAAAGATAGAAAGTAGATTATCACTGAAGTAATAACTGGAGGAAAGAACGGGAAGATTACTGAAAGAACAAAGGGAATAGACTGGAATTCTCAAGTCTAAGAAATGCCCTTAGAATTGGTGTTCAGGACAGAGAGTAGGAGCTTTGTAAGTTGGTCCTGAGACACTGGGCTGTTTCTATGAGTGATTAAGAGGAAGAAGGCTGGATTGGGGGGGGGTGTGGGAGGGGGGAGGTTCACCCTCCTGAAAGATGATAGCCTAATGACTGGCATGAAGCACAATTATGAAGCTTATTATAACATAAATTGACAATCCTTAACCATTACTAATCAATGAGTAAAATGGGATATAAAAATCTGTATTGTAAATCCTGGGCTTGCTGGAACTCTGTATGTTGATTTTCAAGATACATATATCAGGGACAACTATGGTATCTGTCAAATGACGGAGCTCATTCTAGGTCAGAGATCTTCCATCTTCATTAGGCATGGGTGTCTAAATAACAAAAGTTTTATTTATGGAAATTATTATAGAAATTTTAGTAAGCACTAATTTATCCAAAAATAATCAGACAATTAGGTCTTTTGGTTAATTGAACATTCTGGTTAATTGACATTTGTCAAATACATCATACATGAATTAACACTGTTCAAGAACTAGAATAAAAGAACACGCACTTGACATCAGAATTATAACTGTAAGCCCCTTCCTTGCTGAATTGTCGCAGCCTAGACCCCCATATTGTTTTGACAAGGTCACTTTATGGGTGGTGAGCCTTCAAGGAAGTGTTCCCAAAGTCAGGATGCGATATTTCTTCTTGCAAATAAATTTAAGTATAATTTCAGGAGAACAGTAACTAAGTTTCTCCACCATGCCTGCATGCATTGGCCTTACTCATTAGCTCCTGGCAGTGAGATATCCTTGAAACAGTGAAGTGTCCTTGCCCGGTCAAGGGTTAATGTTTGAACAAAGAACAATTAATCCCTTCCCCTATTTCCCTTCCTGGCCTGATAAAATCAGCTTAGATTATTTCCTCCAGAGATTAGCATAAAGATGTTTCTTTTATCATTGGTCTTGGTTTCAGACAATAGGTATGGAGACAGCAGCCTCC